>NW_004624766.1:14837083-14935557 GCF_000247695.1 Heterocephalus glaber
TGAATTTCCACTTATAATACAAAACAAAATAATAGTTCAGAGGTATAATTCATTTTGTTTTAGGTAGATTATGCATATTTATATAAAATACTGTTTACAAATTATTTTCTTCCATAAGCATGAAATAAAAACAAATTCTATGTCAAAATCTGAACAGAAGAAAACATCTCAGAAATATAAAATATCCATAAAATATCATGTGTAGTTGAAAAATTTCAAATTTATTCTCTGAACTCTGAAGTTATTCTATGATGATGGCATTTGGCTTTAATTTTGGATCACAAAAGCATACATTTTAGTACTGAGACATTTGTCCATCTGACACAATATATATTTGACATACATATGAAATTTAATGTTGGACTCACCACCCTCTTTATAAACTGGCCTGCTTCCAGCTTCTCAATAGAGCTCCATGATGGGCCAGGGGCGTACTTTTTACATAAATGAATTCAAATCGCAGTCAGATTTCCATAGAAGTACAAACTCCTCTGGAAAAAAGGGTTCATCTTGCCATTGTATGACCAGTTGTTTCTCTCTACACTGTGTCTATGGTTTCATATTATATTTTATTTCAGTCAAATAGAAAAGCGCAGAAATTAATATAACAAACCAAATTAATAGATGTTAAAATTTTTGCTACCTCATCTTATTTTTCAAGTAAAATCTGTGTACTGCATCACAGCCTTGTTATATCCTCCGCACTTTCTTCCCAGAGGCAACCAGCATCTTCAAGATCATGTGCATGTTTTGGTTCTACAAAATATTACTGAACAATTCCTTCTGAAAGTCATATTTATTTTATCCAAATTTACTGCATACAGGAGACTATTTCCTAGACCTAATCTATTTATACATCTATCAGGTCAAGTTTCAAGTGGTTTATGATTTGTCTTTTGAGGTGAGACTACTACTGAGATTATAATAAGCTTTGAATATAACAATGTAGAAGATTAATACAGCAAATCCAGACTCTTGAAAAGGTCTTAATAGGAAAATTATTTGACAAATGAGCTATTTGCCAGGATGAGCACAACTACCTCTGATAAATTGATATGCAGGAGTTTCCAGAAACAATGATGTTATTTATGGAATTAGTCTTCACTTTCCTAGGTACATGTTTAGTGAAACAAACAGTGAGTCATTGTGTAAATGATTTTCTATGTGCAATAGGTTGCCATAATGCAGCTCTAAGTATTGAGGTGTGTGTGTGTGTGTGTTTCCTACATTTGCTGTCATATGTCCATAAATAATCTGTAGTTCTTCAAATTTAAGGCAACGTCAATTATAATACATGCTATTGTTTTGTGTATAAGAAGGTTGAATATGTGTGCTGATTAATCACTCAGGTTTTTCAGAAAATCATATAAAAATGTACATGATAGTTTGGAAATAGAATATTCTGTAATTTTGTGAGTTTCATACTGTGTTACAAATGATATCACATCTCTACATTTTCTCAATTGCAAACATTTGTCTTAAGATTTTGATGTGTAGAATTGCACATGCATGCAAGTGCAATTAATGTGCTCTATATACTTAGTTGTCTGAAGAAGCCAATGTATGAAACATTTCTCTATTTCAGGACAAATAAATGGTTGCTAGTTTTTTAAAAAACTACTTTAAGGTGCACATATGCGACAGCTTTCTTTTTAGAGATTTATAAGAATTGCTGTTTAAAATAGTAAAAGATATGTTATATTTTCTTACTGTTTTTTCTTTATAGCATCAAGAAAATATCTAAGGAATAAATACAATTTGGCCATCCTTTGTCTCACAAAGTGCTCATACCAATTTATTTTCTCACTAAACATCTCTATGATTTCTCTTTTCACACATTCACATAAACATTGTCATTAATTTTACTGATTTTGTCAATTTTGTGTAATATTTTATCTCTATGTGGTTGCATTTGATATTTCTATCATCTTATTAAGATTGTATATGCTATAATGTTTATTGACCAATTGAATTTTTCAAGTTCATGTCCTGTGTGCATTTTTTTCTTACCAACTCAGCTCCACATTTAATGAGATAGTTTGTTAAATCTTATTCAGTATTTCTAGAAGTTTACAACAAACTTTTACTTAAATCAGTCTCCCATATTTCTAGAACTGAATAAGAAACAGTAAAGAAAAAAAAAACAGATTCAGTTGTAGAAATATGGGAGACTGATTACCACATTTTGCAAAGCTCTCTCTCAAAATTGAAAGAAGACCTCCTGTTATAAGAATAACCTAAAGAAATTCCTGGCCACAAACCAGCACTGCAAACAATATTTAAGGAAATCTTAAACATGTAGCGATCTGCATTGGCAGTTTTTTACTTTTAGGGCTGCCAAACCTTTGCTCCTTGTTCCACTGGCCTTTGGGATTTGTGGTGACATATCTGCCATCATTCTGATAGGTTTGCCCTTAAGAGTGATTCGGCGTTTCTGTCTTAAAGCCCACAATATTCTCTTTCTGTTCTGAGTTTGTGGTATCATGACTATGATTCATTGCACATGAGTTTTTTTCTGATCATATCTATTTCTAATTCTAAGTGCCTCCTTTACCTGGGTGTCCTTCTCATTCCCTAGATTTGAGTAATTTTCTGCAATAATTTCAATGAACACATTTTTATGCTATTATTCTCTACAATGACCTTTCCTCAATTCTGATGATCCTGATGTTTGTTCTTTTACAGTTATCTAAAATCTCTTGGATCATTTTGGATTGACTCTTATTTTTTCATTATGACTACATGTTTTATTATGTCTACCTTTTTTTCAATTATTTATATTCTTTCTTCTGACTGCTCTTGATTACTGCTGAGATTTTTCAACTGGGTCTTTTATTTCCAGTATCCCTGCTTGATTCATTTGCATAACCACTAACTCTACTTGGAATAGTGTCTCATATCCTGCATTACCTTCTTAATTCACTCAGCTGCTAATTTGTCTCTTATTGGCTTGTTCTTTGATTTCTTTAATAAAAATATTTTTTAATTCTATGTCTGAAGTTTCTTTCAGTTCATTGTCTGTGAGATTCACTTTTGAAGAGTCATGAATTTTTGAAGGCATCTCCTTTCCTTATTTCTTCATGATTCTCATGATGTCTTTCTGTACAAGGTTAGAGATCAGTTGGAATAGGAAGCTCTACCACTAAGATGGATGTTTCTTTAATGAGTGGCTTCCTCCCTGAGAGGGGCCCCTGAGGCTGGTGTCATTCAGCATGCAGACACCCACTGGACATACAAAGTTTTACAATCAGTCCTTAGCACTGCATTGCATGGAGAAAACCCCCATCAGTAATATCAGGAACCAAATCACCAACCACATATCAATATGTCATTTAGAACTTTTCTAAAAGATTCTTTAGTTTTTCATTAACTCGGGAAGAGAAAAGATTTGTAATAATGAGAGAGGATGGGAATAGGAGAAGAAAATAAAATTAATTTAAGAAAAGGGGAATAGAAAAAAATAAAATACAGGTTTTGATGATGATAGGATCAAAACTGGAAAGGAAGTAGGGTAGAGGGGGAAGTTTGAGAGGTTATGTGAGGGGATAGGAAGCAAGTAGAAGTGGGAAAAATATAAATAGAAAGTGAGAAAAGATAGACAGAGATCAAACCCAACTAATAAACTAACAAGATAGAACTGTTTGTGAGGGACAACCTCACAAACCAAAGTGATGTTATAGAAGCAAAAGCAATAATTAACAGCGACATAGAGCTGCATATACAAGTATAGCTCAAGTGTAGAGTCTTGAAGAAAAAAAAGATAATTAAACTTTAATAACAATATTTCTATACTGAAAAAGAATGGGAAAAGAGGAAAGACTTGAGAGGGTAGGAGAAGGAAAAGAAGAAAAGACAAGAAGGGAATATAAATAGAAGGTGACAGAAGGTATAGGACGATTAAAACCAATTAAGGAACTAACAGAAACATGAATTTAACAAATCTTATGAAAACAACACCTGGTATAGGAGATCATAATGTGACACAGTAAGACAGTATAGGAGTAAAAGCAAAACACTGCCACCATGAGCACTTACAAAGGCACATGTACTCATGGCACTTACAAAAAAATATTTTAACCAAACTCTTAAAAAATTAAAAAAGGATTTAAAAAATAGGTCCAATAATTCTCTTTGTGGTACTGTAGAAAACAGTTTATTTAGTTGGCTTATGAGTAGGGTAGCTGGTTAGTGAAAGGTGGAAAACAGAGTTGGGTGGTCGGCTCTCCTGGACATAAATGTGTCCAGAGTTCTTCTCCACCTCGTCCAAATAGGAGAGGCCTCAGAGGGTGAGCCTGAGGCTTAGCTCCATCGTTCTGTGGGTGTGGATGAGGGCTTAGGTAACTTAGCCATTTGCTGACCTAATGCTACCCGCTCACTTATATCCTTCCATACCAAGAGTGAGAGAACTGCAGACCTAGAGCGAGGACTGACTCTCACTCACATGGTTGGTGGCAGGTCTGGAGTGTGTGCCAAAGTCACTTAAATTTCTGGTGCACAGTTTTGGACCCGCCGCTGGCCAGGGACCTTATGATGCTGTCTCCATTCTTGGTCAGTCCAGCGGATAGGTGTGAGAAGCAGCTGGTGCTCAGCCCTCTGCTGGTCACTGCATGGCTGCCACAGATTCAGGCCGACCCACCACAAAATCCCAGTGCAACTGGACTTGGCTGCCTGAAGTTATATTCCAACAGCCACTGCTCATAACTGTGCAGCCGCACTGAGAGGATTCTCTCAGCTCTGATTAATTTCCTATGAGCCTGGGGGTGGCACCTCTCTCCTGCCCTCCTGATTTTCACTTGACCATGACTCAGTCACCTTTACCCTAGGCCCACGGTAATTTGTAGGGCTGGCATCATTCTTCCTCCTAGCTAGCTGGTAACTGTCACATCTTACAGGTACGGGTGGGGTTCGGTACCTAGCCAGTTGGAAAGCTCAAAATGGCTTCCTAACATCCTTCAGCCCAACTCTATTTTCTGTCTGTTCTACCAAGAAAGGGATGGGGTATTGGCTTTTAAAATAGCTGCCCAGTCCGTCCAACCTTGTCTGAATCTTGAGAGACCAGGTGGCAGTTGTCACTCCTCCTCAATTCACTTGGCTGTAGTCAGATCTCTTGTCAGACATTTTGCTGCCCAATAGCAAAGTCAGGACTCACAGGAACATGCTGAATGTTCACTTTTACTTCTGCATAGGGGTTGTTACCCTGTCCTATCTGAATTGCCACCCTCCTCCGTGCCAGACTGGGTTGTGTAATTTTTAAAATTTTTCTAATTGTCAGGGTTTCACTTGTTTGCTAACTCTGAAGATTTAGTCCTGTAACTTTTTGTCTACAGAGAGAGAGAGAGAGAGAGAGAGAGAGAGAGAGAGAGAAACACCAGCTGGAGGGAAAATCAGTGAATAAGGTCTCTGCACTCAAAGACTGAAAGTGTCCTAATTGAACATTTTCATGCCAAATCAATATTCCAGTACATAGGTTTATTTTCTTAAAAATAATATTTCTGAAGAATGAAAGCAAATATTTCCCACTGGCTGTATGTCCCATCACTGGTACAAAATATGCAATATCAACAACTTAAAGGAGGAAAGATTTGTTTTGATTCATAGTTCAGAGATCTTGGTCCATGCATATTTCGTCAGATTCAAGGCAAAAACAGTATGAGGAAAATGATGTGTGGGTGAGTAGCTGCTCAACTTACAGCAGCCAGAAAGCAGAGAGGGAAATGGCAATATGGGGACTAAAATACACTCCTGCAGGTCACATCCCTGGGCACCTGACTCTTCTGCCCATGCCCCACCTCCAAATAGGAGACTTTGGGGAACATTTTGGATCTAAACCTTATCACCCACCAAATGAATGTCTTGCTCACAAGATTTCATCAAACTTTTCTCTAGGAATTGTCAACTGCCATCTGGAAAAGTACTGTGTCAAGGTTTATAAATAACCAGAGCTCAATATTAAATAAGAACACAGCGACAGCAGAAATTGGCCATTGCCAGGTAATGGGTTTGAAATTATCACCATTACAAGTCAATCAAGACAATGACAAACCATGGAATCAATTAATTCTTTTCTCTCCTGAAAGGAAACAAAAATATTTTAGCACAAAATCACATTTTTAATCCATTTGCCTGTAAAAGCAAAGTGGGTAGAAAACACCAATTCAATGCCAATATTAATTCAAAACTATCTAAATTTTGTTGCATAAGAGTTGATCATTTCCATTGTTTTTGAAAATCCACTGGCACTTACAAGTAATGACCAATTTTGAAGAAATAAGTTTTCATATAAATTATTTTTTTTTGTTGTTAATTAAATGTTTAGATATATGGATGGTTTTTTTCTCAATTTTTTCTAAGAGCATCCTTTTCTTCATGGTATAACCATATATTTTTAATTTTTTTAAGTTGAAAATATGTTGAAATTAAAAATGGTAGTGCTGTTCAACTTAAGATTAAATATAAGTGGTTAAAAGAGTGGCTTGCTTCTATGGACTTTATAGATAAAGAAAAAGCCCTGATGATTTGGAGAAATATTTTCCTCTTTCCATATCTCCCCTCTAAGACCCACGTTCTGCTTTCTGTACAAAGTAACACTGTACCTCAGACAGGCAGGTATGAATAACTCTGGCTATGACTGTGGTCTATCTCATTTTTATATAAAGTGGGATCAGAGAGATGGGGTGTGCACCTGCCTAAGCACCTCCAGAAGATAAAGTCCCACTTAGGTGAACAAACCTCAGAGAGAGGCTAATTAAAAGGGCATTCAAAGAAATCCTATTTATTTAGTTCACATACGCAAGAACAAAGTTTGAGAAAATACAGTTGAGTAGAGCCAAAAACATTTAACAACTTCGACATATTAAATTGCATGTATCGTTGGTGTTTTCAGAATGGATAACTGCATACACAAGTGTCCATTCTTAAAAATGAGCTTATGCTTACAAATGAAAATGTGCTGGTTAATGGAAATGGAAGTTGCTGAGAAATAGGAACATCTGTCTCTGAAGAATTAGCTTTTGAAATTGGAATAAAGCAACCCATTTAAAGACTTTCCAGTGCTACCAACCATATCTTCTGTGACTAAAAGTGTCCTCTATATTAAAAACTAAATAAGAATAACCAACAACATGCATTGTTGAGTACCTGCTATGTCCTCATTCCATAGGAATGTAAGGTGTATATATTATGATCCTGCCCTAAGAAAGCATTATTTTAAGAACAACAAAGCTAAATTTGTAACTCAAACATGAAAAACTTAACAAAATGTTTTGATAAAAGACTCCAATAGAAAGAGGATGTAGAATTAGACAATCTAAGTCTGAATCCTACCATTTCTGATAGTAACCTTATATGCTCTTATACATATCATAACCTCACTGCCTATCACTTTCCTTGTCTGTATATTAGAAAGATGGTGTAACATTATCTGGAAACATCCACTGAATGTACCGTGAGAGGGCAATACATGAGTGGCCACCTCTAGAGGTCTTGAGAGACACAGCCATTGTGTCCACAGCAATGTGGAATCTTACCATGACCTTTGCTTAGGAAGAATAGCTATGATAGAAATCGAGTCAGTCCTCACCAAGAGAAGAGGTAAGAGCAGCCATATTACCACTCAACTGGCTCACCTTCCCTGCCTCCCAGCTATGGTGTTAACTACATGGGATTAAGAATCTTTGTTTTGCTCACTAATTAGACAAAGAAGCTGACAAATACTGTATCCAGAATTATTTCTTAAATGATGGCTAGAAAAGTTTGTAAATATCCAACATATTTTCTAGTTGCCATCTCGGTCATATTCTAGAAGAAAAGATCACACAGCAACAATATGTTTCGAAAATGCAGTGTTTGTAGTTTTTATTTGTTTATTTTTAGAAATAATGTATAACATAAAACTAAGAATCATATGTGTATTGGAGGGTTCGAAAGGCAGAAGTACACAAATTATTTCTAAATAGCAATAAGACACAAGACTTGAGAAACATTGTGTCTTCAGAGCAAGAGCTTTGGAAAGATATAAACAATACTCTGAACCAGTGGACTGGTCAGGGCCTGGCCAGGGTCCTGGGTATTCTCTATATGACCATATCCAACATAGCTTATTGTTGGGTAAACTAAAAGGAATAAATGAATGGAAATGCTTAGTTGAATGAAATTTTTTCTCTTTGTTATATGTTAATTTGCATGGTAAAAACTATAGATGATGTCAAAATCCAGCAGAAACCTAGAATTTGGTTAGAGTGTGCCTGGATAAAAGTAAAGAAAGTATAGATTGATCACTTTAGAAATGACAAGAGCCTGAATGAAGAAAAAAACCAAGATAAGTTCAGTAGCTTATAGGACACTGAAATTAGATCCAAAGAAGAACTGGCATAGTTCCTCTGATATTCTGTAATGTTACGCATGAGCTACAAATAGACATTTGCAAAGAAGAGATGGGAATAGAATTAGGAATGGAGAAGCCATTCCACAGGGCTAGAGGATGACCTTCCACAAGGCAACTGAAATAACAATGGTCAAGTCCCACAAATTCAGAACTGTTAGCAGATGAACAATTAGGCATTAGGCCCCTAGGACCCAGGGATCCACTAAGGATCATTTACCAGGCAAGTAAAATGATGGGGGAATAGTAAATGAAATTTAATGGGTGATGGTATCCAGGGGAAAAACTATATGGTAAAAGAAATGGAGATTTAGAGAAACAGAGCATAAAAATATGGAGAATAAATATTCAGCATGTATAAGCCTGGAGCCCCATTTTTCTCTAATATTATGTTTAAATGTTTCTCTCAGTACCCAAAATTAATGTAAACAAATTATGTAAAATAACAGTAAAATCCCAAGGAGAAATACCGTTAAAGTAATGAGAGAAAAATGCAACGTTTTGAATTTTTAATATACAAACTTGTATTATATAACTAGGAATTGATACTATACATAATATAAGGAAAACAAATATTTGGCTAAAATGAGAGGTTCTCCTTGGTGTCAGAAGAAAGGTAAATGGTCTTAGGGTTGTTTCTAGGCTTTGAATTTCAAACTGATAATTTCTATTCCTAATTCAATGGTCATATACAGTGTTTGGGGGTAAAATTAACCACCAACCCCAGTACATTTTGCCTGGTTCCTACCATAGTTGCATGACACTTGTCCATATGTCTGTCAGTCATACACAAAGACATTGCGCATATATTTACAATCTTTTCCATGAAATGTTATACCATTGAAGTAGCAGTAATATTTTAAATTATTGCATTTAAGTCATGGATATAACTTTTGTTGTGCCTCTTTATTTTTATAAGTGTACCCAGTGGCATTCATTCAGGAAAACTAAAGTCCTATTGAAATAGCTCCTGAAGAATAGAATCATTTTCATTGCAATGTAGTTTGTTTCTTTGAAATATTCTTAGATTTATCATGTCTTTTTCATTTCCAATAAAACTCAATCCTTTCTCCTTATTCTTGGGACATGCCTATATTCCATTTCCTACTCTTATTTGAAGCTACATATGGCTATGTGTTGAGATTCAACAAATAGAATATGAGAAAATTTATAAAAGGTGGTCCTACTATAATTAGAAAGTGGAAAAGTAGGAGGAATTAGTGTTTTTCTAATCAAGCATTGTGTTGAATTTAGGAGTTTTTAATTTTTATATTTCATTCTAGGTAGATATATTGTGAATACTGTAGATACATTTTTACATTGAGACATGATGACTAGCATTTTTTCTAATAAGTGTGATGCCATATTTGAGTTAAATATATTTGGGAAATCTATAAAATCAGAAATTTAAGAGTTATTTAATTACCATGACTTAAAATTTAAACCAAATAAATGTTTAAATATTTTCATGAAACTTTCAAACTATTAGCTTTTCATAAATTACTAGATTTAGATTCAAATTAACATGGCAAAAACAAATATTTTCTTTTGAATCTATCTTTACTGGCTTAGAGATTCTTTACCTCAATATGGTCATGCTCTGTTTGTCTGGTAACTTTCAAAAAATGATTTTACTATGAAAATTATATACATTGTTCAGTACTGGGGGGAAGATAAAATGGTCTTATAGTAGTTACTACTTTTTTTGGGGGGGGTTACTTCAGGTCACTTTTTTTTTTTCCCATTAAGTTTATTGGTACATTTTCGGTATAAACTACAGTTACATTCATTATTGAGATCTTGTACTATTACATGAGTTTCTTGATTCTTATTTTTTTTCCCCTTCCCCTGCTCTCCCTTCAACCCCTCCACCCTTCCCTATTTGCAAAGACTTTGTTTCCATTTTTTTTCCTTTTCTCATATTTTTTCTTTTCTCTTTTTTCCTTTCCCCTACCCCTCCCACTTCCCCTGCAACTTTGGACCTTTTCTTCCTGTTACACAATATCAATTATACATTTGTTAAATTACAACATCAAGATCTAGGAGACATTACCACATATTTTACAGAATTTAAAAGGATATAGAAAGCATATTACAAAAATCTGTTTTGAAATAAATTTGACAACTTCTAAGAAGTACCTTGGAAGACAAATTCATGAAACTAACTCTGGAGGAAATATAAACTTTGAATAGCACCTATTAAAGAAAGTATATTCCTAGGTTGAAAACCTACCTATATGACAACAGCAGGCTCATATACATTTTAACTGATAAATTATAATCTTTCAAAACTCAGTGGACCATATATCTGTGGTTCTATTTCTAGATTCTCTGTTTTATTCAAATGATCTATATGTCTTTCCTTACACCAACACTGCCTTGATTAGTGTAGCTTTAGAAGAAGTCTTAAAAGGTACTAAATGTCTTCCAACACCTTTGTACTCTGACAACAAGATTATTGATGTAAATATAAAGCACTTAAAGTATAAAAGTGTACTCACATCTATACAGATGTTTAAGAAATAATTTAAAACAATCTTATTAATAGTTCACAGTGTGGAATCATTCAAACCTGTCAGCAACTATTAAACATGTAATTCAATTTTACATGGTTGTGTGTATTTTAAAATAGCTTTTAATGGGGATATTTTTATCTCTCTAATGAATTATAAATGAAATTATATTTTAGTATAAGCTTTTCAGTAATATAAGAATAGTATTTCCAAAATTACATGTATTAAATACATTATCTTATGAACATTTATTTTATAAAGTAAGTAAGAAATTCTGAATGCTTTTAGATGACTGGCTGTGATTTTTTTTTTTTTTTTGCTACATCAGGAATAGTTTCTAATTTTCCTTTATTTGTGTTAGAAGAAAAGATTATCAAAGACAAAAAGTTATTTGTTTTCAAGTTCCAATCCATTGTTTTTAGAACAACACAACAGGTATATATTTTAATATATTATTTAAATATGACAGTTTCTTTTGTAAAGACAAAATTAATTCATTAAGTATTTGTCATCCTGGGTAGAGAAAAAAATCAAGATCATGTATTTGACTGATGATCTCTTATATTCCTCCACACCTTACACTAATTTTGTCATATGAGCTAGTCTCACACTCTCGGTAAACAGATCACATTCCAATGACAAGATTAACATGAGCTTTCCATTTGTTTAGGTTAATGTTTATTAAAAAAACAGTGGAAATCATGTATAGGGGAAATATATCTTGTAACTTAACGAGAAAAAACAAGTTAAAGCAAAGAATCATCAGTATTAAAGTAAAATTTCCATGTACCTTTAAGCCGCACAATGAGAAAAGTACACATACTTTGTGATTTTTAATCTTACCAGGTATAGTTGGGAAACAATGTTTTCTGTACTTGCTAAATTACATTATTTGTTGTGATGTGTTGATTTTATATGAGCCAAGCATGATATAATAATCATTGCATGATCTGCTTTGATCTTTGCAACCATCTCAAGAGGAATATCAATTATGTTCAGTTATGAAACTTTTTAAAATTTTCACAAAAAATATCTCTAATGCTTGTCGTATATGAGGCACTGCTGAAGCATATCCAAACATGAACTCACCTAATCCTTATTACACCCTCCCAGTAGATTCCATTACAAAACAGCCCTGTGTTCAGATGGAATGTACAAAAGAAAGGAATTAAGAAATTTGCTCAAACTTTCACAGTAATTAAATGGAGAAGCAGGCATTCAAATGTAGTCAACATTACCTATGAGGTAATTAATAACTGACAAGAAAGAAATGCCAATTGGAGGTCTACGTGAAACACTACCTTTACACTCAGGCAAGAGTCCCCTGTCATCCTGGTTCCCAGGTGTAAGAGAGGCCTCATCTTGCTCTTCTGTTGATCCTTCTCCATTAGAAAGAAATTGTTGCGGAAGGGCTACCTGTGGGACAGGGCAGACTCTTCAACACTGACTGAGTCTTCACAGCAAGGTCCTTTCTACACGCAAGGCTCACGCCTGCTTCTGTGGCCTGCTCACACTTCTCAGCCAGTTCCGTGTTCCTGAAAGCTGGCCACATTTATAAGATACTTGACTTCAGTCCCAAGGGATCACCAGTGGCAGCTTTTGAGGTGTGCACTGTAGGGCATTTCTGGTGAGAGAAGAACGCGGAACTAGGAACAAATGGATGAGTCATGGTGTAGGGGCCGAAGTCTGCTCTCCCTGCGCCACCATGTTCCTGGGAGGAAGTCCATGGGATTCTAATGTCTAGAAGTCCCAGGAATTCTAACTTCGAACCTGGACATCGAAATCTTTAAGAAGGAATACCCACCACTGTGGAAGGAAAGACTATGTTTTACACTTGGCTTGTGCTATGGAAATATTGGGATTGACTTTCACAGAAAAACACATTCTTATTCTTACTCTGTAAGACATATTATTTATTTAAATGTGGGACAAATGTGTACGTGGAATTGGAAGAGCACTCTGTCATTGTCTTAATGGGCAAAGGATGGAAGGGTCTCCTCTGCTTCTCTTTACTGTATTTTATTCATATTTTGCTGCACATTTTTTTTTTGTACCAGGGATCGCACTCAGGACCTTGCGCTTGTGAGGCAGGCAACAGAACCACTGAGCTAAATCCTCAGCCCTTAGCTGCACATTTTAACATAAATTATTAATATATTGAGGGATCCCAAAGCTGTAAATGGACATATAAGGCCATTTATGAAAATAGTAAAGTAATCCTTAAATAATTTAGCTGGTAGTGTAATGAAATACATTATATCTAGGGGCGGGGATTTAGCTCAGTGGTTCTGGCACCTGCCTGGCAAGTGCAAGGTTCCAAGTTTGATCCCTGGTACCAAAAAAAAAAAAGAAAAAGTTATATTTAAATGTAATCACTATTAGGTTTCCTAGGCTTTCCTCAGCTACCATAATGCTCTCTCTTTTTTTTTTTTTACTAAATATGAGAAAAAAACATGATTGCAATTTTCTGTATGTTTTTAAGAATTGATTTTGATTTTTTTCTTCACAAATACCCTCCAAATATATTTTGTTTTCACTACATAAATAAAAGCAAATGTTTTCCTAGTTATTCTGTCAGGTTAAAAATTACTCTCACATTATATCTCACAGTAAAGAAATGGTATATCATTTGAACCAAAAATGTTTATAATTTCAAGGTAAACACAGTAGTTAAAAAATCAAATTATATTAGCCTTGATGTAGGTAGGGACATATGAAGAACTGAAAAAGTACACTGAAACTAGACAGACAGTATAAAAAGACAATCACTCATGAAAAATCATAATTTATTTCTTACCCAAATTAAAACTCCCAACCTAGAAACTGCTTTTAAGTTGAAATTTTGCTTGCCTCCTTTTTGATAATTTACCTCTAAAAATCCTAGTCATAGCTGAGTATACACAGCATACACTGAGTCAGTCAATATAATGACAATCCATGTTCAGAAAAACAAGAAGCTAATACAGGAAAAGAAAATCATAAATTATTTATACTCCTCTTGTATGATCATTTCTAATAGTCTCTTTAAAATTTAGATCTTTATTTTAAGAAATTAGAACAGTAGTCATTTATAATGTCTAGCTAGCTCTTTAAAAAGAATTCCAATTCGCAAGTTCCTGAGTTTGATTCCCAGTACTGAAAAGAATTCCAATTCTGTTGGGAAAAGACAGTCTAAAGCATTTCATCAGATGTCATCTTTCTGTGCCCATGGACTCTACTTTCTCAGCGAGCTATTACAAGGTTCAGTTCAACTGTCTTGTTAGAGACGACTGCACTGACCCTGTGGGACACCTGTCTTCCCAAATCTGTCTTTACAAATCATCCTTGGGTGCCAGGTCAGAACATCATTTATAGGATATATTCTCCTCAAAACAGATCCCTATTTTCAAACAATGACAGACAATGAATATTTATGACCATTCGGCATGAAAACCAAGAGGAAGCAATCAACAAAATTTCCTACACCATGACAAACATCTGTAAAGAAAGAGAACAAGCCACCTCTTCTTGCCCCTGAAGTCCTCAAATTTGGGATGCTTAGATAACGGAAGATGATAATCATGCTCCTGTTATATTTTGGACAATTACAGGCAAAAGATAAAGGAGAAATCCATGTGTGGTCCACTTCCAAACTAAACTCTGTTTACAAAGAAACATTTAGGGAAAGAGAAAGCTGAAGAATTTCAGCACATAATTCTAAAATTGCCCTCATCTGCCCTATTTTATGGTGAAAGCTGTGCTTATCCAATGGCAGAAACGTTGGAGAAGTGCAATTTTTCAAAACAACATTGCTTGTTGAACATAACAATTTGACTAACCTCCCGCCTCCTACAACTCATTGAATGAATGAATTTAGGATGTTGGTTTCATCACAGCCTCAAAACTGATTTAGCTAAGTGATAATAAAAATCTCTATTTTGAGAAACTCTGTGTTCAGTGGTCAAAAAAAGCTTCTTTTCTAGTGTAGATTTTATACTTCATTTTACCATAAACATCCACCAATGCCAATATTTAAAAGGCATGTTTATAAAGTTGTTTTTAGTCTCCAACAAAGCTTTGAACTCATGAGAGTTTCTGCTAAATCTAATTTTAAAGATGGAAATGATGTAAGCTTCAAATTAAGACATGCTTGAAATAGCAATTTAAGAGGAATAGATATAAAAGAAGAATTGGAAATAGCTGACCAGTGTCACAAGTCCAAGAAGTTGTGAAACTTCTCTTTACTGAGGCTATTTATCTCTTTCTGGAATTTGGCTAATGCATGCTGGATAACATATTTATGAATATTAATGATTTATTGATGTTTGTACCATTCAACAAGTGATATGACTAAACATCCTACATCAGTATAGTTGAAAGCAGATCCTATGTGAGTGCAACTGGATGTAAGAATCTATGGTACTAAGTACCACATATAAAACTGTACAACCACATAACTTTTTTTTTTACAACTTTTATTTTTGTATCTAGAGATAACAATGTATTTATTTGAAGTGGCCCTAATTTGATAGATGTAAGTACACAATGTCACCATTAAAGAACAAGGACTCTGTTGTATAGGAAGAAACTCAGATTATCATCTCTGGATAACACTCATTGGTTGCAGGAATTGTACATAACTATGTCGAGTAGTGTTAAAAATTCCATCATAATTGCCCATATCATTTCACCAACTGAAAATACCAACAGCTGCTTTAGATTTAGCAAAGTATTGACACTGATGCTACAAAACTAGAAAGTGTATTTTTTTCATATTTCTACATTTCTAATTCATGAACCTTCATATTTCTTATTCTTGAGCCTTTGTGTATAGTTTTAGGATTTGTGATCTAAATATGTGTTCTGGCATGATCTTTAATGCATTCTATGAATTTTAATAATAATTGCCAAAAATAATACTTATACCATCTTCACACTGTACAGAATTATTTTCACAGAATTTTACATGCGTTAACTCATGAAATCTTCATAAGCATTTAATTTAGAAAGATATGAGGTAGGTAGTATAATCATTTTCCATTTTATAAGCAACTTCCTTGTTTTAGGAGTAATTATTATGCCATGAATTAATTTATTATTCTATGTCTTTACCCAGTGACTATTTATCAAATACATGCTCTCCTCTGTGCATTAAAATGTGCATGGGCCCATAGTGTTTCCAAAACACTCTTCCCTTTCTTTCCAAGAACTTATAATGTAATGGTTAAACAACTAAATTAACCAAGGTCTGCAGTAGAGTAAGTTCTGATAAATGCAGGTAGAAGTTGCCTGAAGGTCACAAGCTAAGTCATCTAAAAATTCAGCAAGAGTCTTCACACGAGTCCTAGTGTGTGGAGCCGTGATGCTTGGATTTATAGGTTAATTTGACTTCCATGGGCGATCCTCAGATCAAGTGTGATTTCTGTGTGTATCCATGAGGGTTTTTCTGGACGAGATCAGCTTTTGAATCAATGGACTCAGTAAAGTAGACGGTTTTCTTGATGTGGGCAGGTGGCATTCAACCTGCTGAGGACATTAATAGAGCAGGAAGTTCCAGAAGGAGAAGTCACTCTTTCCTCCTCCGTGCCTGCTTGATCAGAGGCTCAGTCTACTCCTGCCTTTGACCTGGGATTTACATCCTGGTCTTCTGTGGCTCAGACCCAGGATGGACCATGCTGTGTTCTTTCCTGTGTCTACAGTTCAAAGATGGCGGATCATGAGATCGTTTAGCCCAGTGAACCAATTCTTCTGCAAAACTTTCCTTTTACAGATAAAATAAGATATTTCCATTGGTCCTGACACAATATATATGAATAAAATTGGGTTATTTGTAAGCAGCATTTGTACTTTTGATGAATTAGATATTTTAATGATATACTCTGCATGGATATGGACCATAAGAAGACTGGATCATTAACCAATGAGAATACAACATAAATGACCAATAGCCATATACAAAGGATTTTGTGCTCTAAATCACACCAAATCTAATGATATGATGAAAACTGTGTCTGATTATTTCAGAACAATAAAAATTAAGAATTTGACTAAACTTTGGTGTGATCATACAATGAGGTTGTTTGAAGTTTTGAAGAGTGAAGGACTAAGATTCCCAAGAAAATGGAAAAAGTAAAATTTTTTCAATCTAAAAGATCTTCTAAAACACTCACCTTGAATTTTCTCTCAACTTTAAACTTCATCATTCAATATATTTTATTTAATTATACATGATTCCCCCCAACTATTTCTTGCTACTAAAATTATTCAAAAACTCCTGCTAGGTGCAATAGAAAAAAATTCTTTTGAATGGCAATTTACATTACTTACTATTGTATTTTAGTCATTCTGAGATCCCAAAATTGTTTTACTCTCAGTACTTCATAAAACAGGACATCACAGCATTAGAACACTAATCTTGACTGAGGGCACCTTGACATTGTCAATGCAGGGAGACTAGGGAAGCCTGACATCACAGCCTACTTTCTAGGATCTGCCACCAAAACTTCTGCTTTTTAGGGCTCTCAGGCTGGAAGTAGACTCTCAGTCAGCTCTCATTTTTAATTTCTCATGCATGTTTCAGTCGTAATTTCCTTGTGAGTCCCACAGAAGGAAACAAATTCTAAGTCTAATCATGTGGACTCATTAAAGTCACCTCGTCAAACAAGGGGTAAATGGCTCCTCTTGCCCTTGCTTACATAAGAATATGCAGCAAGAAACAGCTTTCTAAACAATGTTCTCTGCCTGGCTCCCTCTCTACTCTTGAACACTTTGTGTTCCAGAAGTGGATGAAAACGCTAACCTGTTAGGAAACAGCTCCTCCTCTGCTCTCTATGAAATACTGCTGGGGTCAGAAGATGCGTTCCGTTTTCCTCTCACTTTAATATTCTCAGGACATTCACAAGGATGGCCAATATCCTGTTACATAAGAGGTGGAATTAAAGCCAATTTTTAGCATTCCTTAGGTAGTTCTCTCACAATGTAGGTTTTTGCACAAAATTTTAAAGTTGAGACAGCTTTGAACTCTGTAGCAACAAATTCACTAAATTTGACTCTAAAGTAGGAAATAAAGGAAGGGTAAAATTTACACAAGCAATTCTGGATCATTGTTAAATGTTGACAATGAAGCAATCTCTCAGATTTTATATATATGTGTGTGTGTGTGTGTGTAAACAGATAATTTTTATACTCCTGATACTTGTAACATAAAATGCCTTTTAAAGTCACTGTTTAAATTGAAATAATTCCTTCATTTAAAAAATCTGACAAAATACTCACATGATCCGTCTAAATGCATATTACCACTGGTCCTATTATGTTTTGGTTTGTGTGTGAATTCATGTGTGATCAAAATTTATTATAAGTTTGGGTTACAAGTACTATAAAGAGGTATGTACCTTTTCTTCCTATTTCACATTATCCATTATATCTTTTAATCCTTATTTACACTTTCAGTTTCTCACACTAGAGAAACTATTTGGTATTTACATATGTGTGTCCTATTTATTTCACTTAAGAGTATGGCCTCGATGTGCATCCATTTAGCTATAAATATAAATGTCTCTAGTTTTTCATTCTTGATGGCTGAGTAATACTCCATTTTACAAAAAAAAAAAAACACCACATTTTCTTTATCCAGTCTCCAGTAAGAGGGATACAGGAAAAAAAGAAGGGAATGGAATTAATATGAGAAAAAGAAAAAATGGAAACAAAGTCTTTGTAGATAGGGAGGGGTGGAGGGGTTCAAGGGAGGGTAGGGGAATGGGAAAAAATAAGAGCCAAGTTGGATTATGTAAAGGTGTAAATTTCCGATGATGAATGTCATTGGAAATTTATTCTATATTGTATACTTTGAATTATATTGTATACTTTCAATGCAGCAATAAAATTAATTTTAAAAAGGAAAAAAATAAAGGTGTGTACAGTGAAAATGAAAAAAAAGAGGTATGTAAGCATAGACATATATAGGAAACACCACAAATATATATGGTAAGGGAATACCAGAGTAAATTGTTGAATATCAACAGGGTGACATAAAACATAGGCATTGATAATTGTCAAATCCCACAAACATAGGGGGGAAGTGTTATTGATTCCCAAAGGAGAAATGCTTTTACACGATGGCTTTGGCAATGTAAATTTAATATTCTAGAGTCTTGATTTTCATTGCTGTTGCAACACATTAGCACAATTTCAGCCTTTTAAAACAATAGAGAATTATTACTTCACAGATAAACTCAGAATTCCGTAGTCTCATCAGCTTACAGCCATATAACCACAATGCATTCCTTACTGTGACCTTTGGGAACAACCCACTTTAAGTCCATTCAGACTTAGATGTTAGATTAAATCAGTTCTACCTAGTTATAGGACTAAGGTCTCCATTATTTTCCCTGGCTACTACCTGGGGATTGTTCCTATTTTCTAGGAGCTATTCACAGTCCTTAGTTCATGGCCCCTTCCTCAGTTTTCAAAAGCCATAGCAATGTTCTTCCCATACCGGGGATTTCCCCTCTACTTCATCTTTTCTTGGCTTTCCTGTTCCTTTTGGGAAGAACTCATATGACTGAATTTGTCAAATCCAGATAATCCAGAGTAAGCCAAATATTTTTGAATTAGTAAGCTGGCTAATTTATCAGCAGCCATAGTAACAATTGCAATGTTCTTTTCTCCATGTAGCATAAAGTGTTCACAGCCGAGTAAAGGGTGTGGGCATACATAGCAAAATATTATTCTGTCTTTCAGACTCTGGGTACTAAACAGGAGTTCATATGTGAAAACAAGAATAATTATACAAGGATCACAAAAGAGCTTTTTACTTTGTCTTAAACTGATCTTTAATTTGTTCTACTTTATTCATAAGAATAAAAGGAATTCATCACGTAGCACATGATAACTCTCACGTGCATGCCTATTTCTGCATTAGAATGACAATTATTATCATAATTTCATTACACTGTATAATAAATCAGCAATATAAATGTTAGTAGGTCATCATGCAAACCCAAATAATTTTAATAAAAAATCAATCAGAAGTATACTATTAATAAAAAAATCACAATTACATTTTAATAGTATACTTTGGAGCACAACAAATATTTATCATTTCACAGATGAAGTAAATAGTGACCAGTTGCTTAATTTCTCCAATGCTGCTTATTACTGAGGGAATAGACTGAATGTCTTTTCTCAAATTATATTCTCACTCTGCCTTCCATTGTCTTGAATGTCTCTCTTTTCTCCTCATCCTCTTTCCTTCTATTTTCTTCTCATTCTCTTTGTTCCTGCCCCTTCTCCTCCTTTTCCTTCTCCTCCTTTATATTAATGACAGTTCACAGTATAAATCTAAAAGCATTCAAATTAATAGAATAAATTACCCCTCGAACATTATTATAATAGACAAGAAATAGATGAAGTACTGCTGTCTCTAAGATGGTTTTATAAATTCAAAACCACATCTTAATGATTGAGAACCACAGGGTTCTAAAAATATGATGCACGGGAATATTCTGAATCATGTTCTTTTGGTTTGAAATGCTTAATCTGTTAAATATATTCATATTTCAGATATAACTTGAAATAAAGAAGAAAGAGATTGTGGCATAAGATGTAGAGACAGAGAAGTCACTGGACCCACCCTTGCTACAGCAGCAAGCATGAACTCTTAACAGGAAAGCTGAATATTCAAGTTCTAGGAGAGCCACTTCTTCCCTGACCCAATGGTCTCACACAGGCACAGCGGTGTTCCTCTGAAAGAACAGGGTCTGCCTCACCTTCTCTTAAGACCATCATTCTTTCAAATTTAATATTAATGATCTCCAAAAATGTCAGTGACTGCAGATTCTGGATGCCACTGTGACCTTGTCCAACGTTGCATTAATTGTAGTGGACAGGATTTATGAGTATCTAGGGGTTTAAGGTTTTCAAGTTTATACGATCACCTTGTCTAGTCCATGTTTTAAGGTTCCACTCACTCTCTATTAGTTTTCTGATTTTGGCATTTTAGATTTGCCTTGTCTAAGTATCCATCCATTGTTTTTTTTCTTTTGACATCTTGACATTCTTCTCTTTGGTTTTTTGCCTGGTTTTTAGTTCTTTATACCTCTGAAGCCAAGGCCATGGGTGTGCCCTTAAAGAGTTAAGGAGACACTATAATTTTCAATTGTGGCTTAAAAAGTCTGATCCTTTCATTTTCCCTTCAGTGAATCAATGACATCTAGCCACAGCCACTAAATTTCATGAAATTTCCAAATCCCATAGACATTGGCCTGCTAAGCAACCCTTTTAACCTGTTGCGTAGATGGGATACAAATGGAAGCACTATGCTTCTAGAAGAGAGAAAATTCTGCTGATGAATTTACACCTGGATATTTCTACCTGTGAATTAGGCCAAGCACACTGTAGCAAATACCTTGGCACATACACTGCTCTAGCTTTCCAGGGCTATCAAAATTCCATTTAACACCAAAGATGATACTTTGTTGCAACTGATTATTGAATGATGGAACCCTACCCTGACAGTCTGCTTTTTAGGTCTATGTATGGCACCAACTGTCTTAGGTTATATTTCCTATAAAGAAAGGAGAGTTTAAAATTTCCTTTGAAATTTATTTGCTGATGGAAGGTTTTCCAGGGAGAAAACATAAAAATGCAAAACTGAAATCATTTCAAGATTAAGAAAGGGGAGAGGGCCGAGGGACAATACAGCTTCGGGGCTGCTTACCTTTGCCCAAATTCACAGGTAGAAATATCCAGACCTAAATTCGTGAGCAGAATTTCCCCCCTCCGGAAGCAGTGTACTTCCCTTTGTATCCCTCTAGCAGTGGATTAGTCATTGGCTCTGAGTCATTAGGAGAAAAAAGGCCGGTGTAAGTTCTAGGGTTAAAAAATGCTCCAGTGAGTTTTTCCTTTAGGAAAAGGAGTCAGATGGGAACCATTGGAAGGTGCCAGACACCAGGAATGGGTTTGCCATCAACGATGGAAACAATGGGAAACTGTTCCATAGGGTTCATGAGGGTAGGCAAACTCTATTTCTCCAAAGAAACGTCTTTGATATACATTCTCTCTCTCACTCCCTCTCTCTCTCTCTCTCTCTCCTTCTTGCCTCTCCCTCCCTCCCACAATCCCATAATCCTTCTAATGAAACCACTGTTTAAAATTGTACCAAAAGTGAGAGATCAAGGTGAATTATTCACAGACCCCACACATCTCTGACATCAAGAGGTAGTTTTTGGTGGCCTTTGTTGGGATGGATCCATTGCAGCACAGAAGCAAATCCCACCCAGGACCTGGCTTTAGGTGCTTTTGTTTCTTTAATAGCCTATGAGATAAGAATGATTAATTTTTGTAGCATTTTAAATGCTGTAAAAGAAGAAAATAGAGGAAGAATACGGAGCAATATTGTGTGTGTACCTCAGATCCTAAAATATTTTCCAGCTGGCCCTTCACAGAAACATTTCTGATGCCTGCTCTGACTTAACTATTATTGAAGTTGCTGTGAAAATCCCCAAGCATTAAAGAAAGCAAAGAAATTACTCTGTGGTAGGAGAACATAATCTTTATTTCTAATGCCCACTGATATTTAAGTTGGACAATGAGTGTGGGGAAAACCAATTATTTTATGTGTTATTTCCTTCCTGAGAACTATAATTGATATAGCCCTGAATGCTCTATAATTTATAATAATTTTTGTATGCTCTGGTTTTGCCATACTTTGAGTGCACATGAAATTCTACATTTATTTTATATTGTGTAGGGCACAGGAATCTGCATTTTAAACATCGGGAATGAAGTGTTGCAAGTGGATCATGACATCACTTTGAGGAACACACGTAAGTAGTAAAGAGCATAGGTTTTAATACCAGAAAGATTTGGATTTCAAGGCTGATTGACTTACTAAATAGAAAAAAGAAAACCATGGCCCCATACTATATGACAGCTACACATCCAAGTTCTGTGGGAAAAGTAGCTGTATTTGTCAATTTTTGATGCTGTTTTTAACAACATCTGAGACAATCTATCTCTATAAAGTAAAAAATGATCTTTAGCGCATACTTTTGGCAGTTGCCAGATCAGGAATCCCACTTGTTGGGGCCACTGATGCCAAGGGGAGCCAAGCGAAAATAAAGGCTTCTGCTGAATTTTAACTCATGATGACAAAGTGGCTGCTGAATCTACAGAGACTGAGATCAACCACAGAGAAAAATGTAGAAGTAAAAAGACAAAAAGAAATGTATATCTTAGCAGAACATAGTCAGTTTAAAAGACTATTCTCATTGGCCCCACAAAAGCAGATTTCAATTATAGCTCATTATCCAGACTGCAGTAAAACACTGTCACCTGAACTCCTGGGAAGAGGTTGAACAGGAAGTGTAAATTTCACCAAAAGCCTAGAAATCAGAGTGGTAAGTGGTACCAAGTATTGAACCCAGAGTACGTGTCTCTCATCCACAGACTGACCCAGTGCCCATGGATGTCTGTGGCCTTCACACATAAACACAAGCACACAGCAAAGTGAGCATAGATTTTACTGATGAGTGGAGGGACAGAGTAAGGTTTATGCTGAAGAAATGCACACCTGGTAATCAGAGTAATTCACTTACCTCTGTGTACAAAAGTGTTCTTTCTGCACTATTCTTCGCTCAACACAGAAGAAAATCCTTCCAGTCCAAACCAAAATAGTTTATTTTCACACCACTCCAAGGAAAATAAAAATTTTTCAAGACTTCAATAAAATATTTTTTCTTTAAATTAAATTGCAATGTTTGTACTTATATATACTGTACAGTATGACAAATCAATATAGGCACATATCATGTCGTTATCAAACCAGGGTACTTAGCATTTTATGTCCTCAAATATTATCAATTCCATGTGTTGACCACCTCAAACTCTTCTGCAGTTGTTGGAAATACACAATGAATTACCCTAGACCAGGGATGGCGAACCTTTCAGAGCTTCCAATGGTACAAACAACTGGCTGTGACACACGTGCCATAGGTTCACCACCACTAGACATTCCTGCCATGCTACAGAATATTATACTCCATTCATCCTGTCTTTTGCCCTACATTATCCAGCCTCTCTCTGTCTTCCATTGTCCCTTCCATTCCTCCTCTCTAGTGACCGTTATTCCACCCCTCTTCTATGTGATCAAGTTCATTTAGTTTCCACAAACAAGTGGGAACATACGGTAATTGTCTTTTGTATGGACTTATTTCACTGCATATACTGACCTCTGGTTCCATCCATGTGGCCACAATCCACAGGATTGCATTCTTTTCATGGTGGGACACAATTCCTTTATGTATGTGTACAACTTCTTAAAGATCTGGTCACCTGTTAATGGACACCTTGGATGATTCCATGCATTTGCTATTGAAAATAGTCCTGAAGTAAACAGGGGGGTGTATGGATACGTCCTTGATATAATCATTTCCTTACCTTTAGATACGCAGTCGATGATGGTATTACTATTTCATGTGGTAGTTGTGTTTTTAGTTTCTTTTGCGGAATCTTCATAGTCTTTCTCATGCTGGCTTCATTAACTTACGTTCCAACTAAGAATGTATGACATTTTCTCTTTTTCCACATCTCTGCCCACATTTATTGCAGTTTGTGTTTGGTTCATAGCCATTCCAGTGAATTGAAATCTAATTGCAAATTTGTTATTTCCATTTCCCTGATGATTACTGATGATGGGTTTTTTTTTAACTCGTTGACCATTTGTATTTTATCTTCTGGGAAACAAATTTAGATCCATTGCTCACCTTAAAATCGGATGTATTATTTTTGACAGTTGAGTTGATTTCCTTATATATGTTTGATACTAATCCCTTGTCAGGTAGACAATCTTCAAATATCTCCTTCTAGTCTCAAAGTTGTCTCTTGGTCTGTTGATTGTTTTCTTTGCTATACAGAAACTTTTAAATTTGATATAATTCTATTTGTCTAACTTTGAGTTTAACTTTCTAGGCTAAATCCTAGATATTTTATTTTTTGTAGCTATTGTGAATTGGTTGAATTTTATTTCTTTTTGTCAACAAGATTATTATTGGTATATAAAAATGTTAAATTTTTATATTGATTTCACATCCTGCCACTTTGCTAAACTTGCATACTAGACTTATTAGGGGTTTTATTTTGTGGTGTAGTCTTATTTACTTTCTTATCATTGGAACAAAATACCCAACATCCACAACCTGTAAGAGGAGAAGTTTATTTGGCTCATCATCTTTATTCTGCTAAAGTACATTCCTTTAATATTTTATTCATGAAAAGTCAGAGTGATGTTGGGTATTATTGATTCCTTGCATTTATCACGATGATCATATGATTCTTTCCTCCAGTCTGTCAAAAGATTATTGTCTTTATTGATTTGCTGTATTGACCCATCTTTGCATTCACTAAATGAATCCACTCTATTGGGGGTATAATGTTTTTCATGTGATCTGGACTTGGTGTGCCTGTGTTGCATTGAAAATCTTTCCACCTTTATTCAACAAGAACGTTGGCCTTCAGTTGTCTCCTTCACTTCCTTCTCCAGTGGCAGTGGCAGCAGGAGTCCCCGGAGTGTGTCCCCAGTCTCAGCAGGATGTGGCAGCTGCCTCCCTGGGGGAAGAAGCAACACTGGGGATGTGACCACGGGCCCTGTGTCCTCAGGGCCCACCAAAGCATAGAGCAGCGCCAATGGTGGGGCCTCCAGTGGCAATCACAGTGACACCGAGGCCGTGGGGTGCAGCAGATTGTCCTCAAGCCACACAGGGACAAGTACGGGTGCAGAGAGTGCAGGAGGATGTCTTTGGCTCTGCAGGGTGAGGAACAGCGTCTGTGGGGACCTCTGGCAATGGGATTAAAGTACCAGTATCGCACAGGGCATATGGAAACTGTCCCATACAGACAGTAGGTCATTTTAACACCTCTTAGAAAAATAGCTAACATGTCACAATGGTGACTTTATGACTATAAATGCTTCTTTTTTAATAATGGGAATACCTGAGGTTCAGATGAAAGATATACTCTCCCCATAAAAAGATAGCAAAGTAGTCAGATTTTTCATCAGAAGTGTATTTAGTTAACAGAAATTATCATAGTTTGGACATAATATTTCCCTTAAGGTCAAATAACTGGTGATCTATTATTAGTGATAGGACTTTTCTCCAGATCACAGAATCCTCAGAGTATTTTTGTCTCTTTGTATGTTTGCTTGGCTGTGTTTCCTTTAGTTTTTCCCAAGCCACATGGGATTCTATGACAGTTTCTTCTCTGTCTCAAGAGTTATCCTCTTCCCTTCTCACTCTATGCTGATGAGAGTGAATCTTCTAATAGCTTTCAAAACCTTTAATTTTTTGGCCATGTCCCTCAGTAAGTTATATGTTTTACATTATTATCCATCTAATGAAAGGCATTCACAGGAGAATTTTTCCTCTTACTAAATGTAACGTGTTCTGAGATCCTCTTTGAAGTTTTCTTTCAGGTACCATGAATTTATTTTCTAATTCACTAATAGTCATGAACCTCAGTTTGAAAATCATAATGTATTCTGGAGTTATGTCTCTAAAAGTTTGAGGAAATTAAAAAAAAATCCCCGAATATTCTTGGATTTAACAGGACCTGTGTTTAGCACAAGAAAATCGGTAGTGCATTGTTTCTTACACTTTGCAAAGGATCACAGTCCCCAGGAAAGCTTGTTAAAACTGATTACAGGACTCTACCACAGAGATTTGACTCACTGTATCTGATGAATACCTCAATAATTTGCATCTTAAATAAGATCCGGGTGATTCTAACACTGCTAGTTTCAGGAACACACTTTGGGAATCACTGTTGTAGAGGAAAAGGTCTGGATTTCCAGCCCAGAGTGTTAATTTCATTGCATCTTTCCTCACAGTTCTAAGGATGCACCCTTGTGGCCATTCAAGGTAAGATTTTGAACTCTAGGAAGTACATATTCCAAAATGTCCAATGGTGAAAGTAGTAGATACCTAGTCAAGTTTAAGAGTACCTGGACCTTCCTGAGGAAGAGAACAATGATTCTTGTGTAGATATACAACATGCAGTGTAAATAACAATATACAGTGGTTAAAAGACTAGAATTTAGAGGCAGATGGTTCTGAGTTCAAAGGTACTTTAATTTAGGTATTGCTCTAACTCAAAGTATCAACCTCCATAAAAATATAAAAATAGTAATAATAATACTTTATGCATCTCATACAGTACTTGTGAATATTGAGTGAATGAACACATGCAAAGTGGAACATTCTGATTCAAAGTAGAGGACGAGAATTAACAACTCCCTAATCTTCTCAAGTGTTAGCCTCTGAACCCTTTCAAAACCCCTCAATATAAGTCCAGATTATCCAGAAATCAGTGCTTACTCAAGTCCAAGGCCCAATCTGGATCCTTAACTCACATATGGCCATTCATTCTGCAGGATTCTAAAACTTCCATCTGCCACCTGAGTCGATTGCTCCATGATAAGCTCTAAGTACACTGGCTGGTGACAGAGGTGAAGGCTGCAGGACTCAGCTGACCCCCAGACATCCTGAGGACAGCTGATCTCACTGCTGCAGTTGGCTCTGAGCTGTGTAATTAGGGTGTAGGCCCGTGCCTCAGGACCTGCCTTGTGGTGCCAGCCCCAGGATGCCGGGGTCACTGGAAATGTCACATCAGAAAAACTGTGCTCAGCCACAGACTGCAGTATCAAGATGGGCTTGAATCCACTGTGCAGCTCTCTGGATGTACTCAGTGCATTTCAGTCATCAGAACCTCATTTGCCACTAACAATCATTGTGGAAAAGACCAAAACTAAAAATCACCAAAACCAAAACAAGATCACTTGTTTTCCAAAACAAAATCAGGATACGTATCTTGCACTAGTAATGATTAGGCCTTTTTTTCACTATGTAAAAATACTCTAAGGAAATCAAATCATCAATTTCTGTCTTCAAGGACTTCACTATATACTTGGGGAGATAAACATATGATGAAGATGAATTTCTTTGACCTACTGATAGTAATTTTCCCCATTTCAATATTATTTACTTCTCTGTCACACGTGATAATACAAAATTTCCTCTGAAAGTGAAGACTATTAATAAATCAGTTCTGCATTTATAATCTGTGGCATTTCAGGATTAGAATTAAAACAAGGCAAAAGAAGCTAATCATAGTGCACTGTTAGAGCGTGTCCAAAGGGCTGGCTGACCAGGCATGCATTGTACATCTACCAGGAAACAATTTTGAACAGTACAAACCTTGGGAGTTAGAAGTGCAGACATTTACTTCCAACACATGTATACATAAAACACACACAATCATATCAGATGTACTTAAAACTGCTGTCATCACTCCTGGCAATAAAAACACAATCCCCATGCATAACTGAGTCATAAAGTATTTTGTGTGAGTGTTGTCTGTTCCTCATCTTTATGAGCAAAACTACCTCAAGGCAATATGAAAAAACATAGAATATTTTCTCACATATATTGAAATGGTAATATAAAAATGAATTTCAGAAAAAATAATCAGACATTCTAACCTAGATGAAACATGTTAAAATACAAATTCTACATCAGTGTTCTTCAATTAAAATGTCTGTTTCTTGATAGAATGAAATGTCTTTCATACATAGGGTTTCTAAATCAAACCTTGAAATTTAGCTGCAAAATAAATGAGCAAAAATGTCTGCATATTTGAGTAGAACTGGAAGGCAAAAAAAGCAAAAGGAAAGAAATTGAAATCCCAACTTTCCAACAAAGCGTACATTTGCCTGGGAAAGGAAGCTCCAGACAAATGACACTGTCTGAAGAAGACTGGCATTTATGAATAAAGACCTCTTTTCAATTTGCCATCTCTGCACTCAAAAGGAAGTGTTCAGGTGTGGTTGAAAATATCCACTGCAAAATGTGTAGGCAGCTTTAGAGATGCATAATGATTCCCTGACACAGATTCCTTACATTAATTTGGAAATTTTAAAACATCAGTGATTATCTACCATGGAAAAGTAGAAGTCTGTCAGCAGAAATATTTCCTTTTACAATGTGCCATTTATTTCTGTCTCATTCTGTGATATCACAACCACACACCAGCAGTGTTGAAAATGCTCACGAATGACATTCACTTCTCTATAAAAATAACTGCAATGGACAAAGCAGACACAAAATGAATAAGACCTCTTTATGGACTCCACAGTCACTCAGTGTAGCAGGCAGCATGAGGTTTTGGGCATGCTGAAAGCTGCGGCAGTTATGGTGCTATCGTCTACTTGTGTGGTTTGAATAAATATGTTAAAACCATGTAAGATTAATTTTGTTCTTACTGATAACGGAAATACAGGTGAGATCTGCATTTAATTTTACAGTCTATGCAAAATGTTGTATGTGGCAAGTGTTTAGAGTGCAAAAAATTGTGCCTTTATAGCTTCTCTACGTGTATGCATAGCAGGATTAAATTTACACAAGACATGAGTTATGTGATTTGTTTATTTGAAATTTTTCTTCATGAATATAGCTATAAACTAAAATTGAAAATTCCCCAAAGAAGAATGATTAGTTACACTGTGTAGAGGAATGGAGTAACTGAATCTGGAGTCTTGCTACTGAACTATATTCCCAGATCATTTTATTTTATTTTATTTAGTTATTTTAAAATTTTGGTATGGAGTCTTGGTAAGCTGCTAACTTGCCCAGAGTTGGGTCAAAATTGCAATCATTTTGCCTAAGCCACCCAGAATTCTGAGACTACCATGCCTGGCTTAGATCACATTTCTTAAATTCACTGATAATCTGATTGGCAAAATTTTGATTTTCATGGAGCTTTACCAAAACCTATGAAATACAAAACAAGTTGCATCCACATGTCTTGCCACAATGCCAAAAGTAATGTGTGTTACAGGTCTATAAATTTCAAATAAATTTCTACTTTGAATATTTCTGTTTTAGAAAAACTAATTATCTTCTATTATGAAAATTATGTAGTAAACATTTTTGAGACAAGTGAAATGTAGACAAATACTATCCATTCATGCAAATGACATCCATCTATCATACAAGGGATGATCAAAATATACGGTGAATATTAAAAAAATTTTTTTAAATTATTATAGTAAAAACACATTGCCATTAATTCTCCTCAAAGACTCCTTGTCACCTCAAGCACACATATTTATTTGTTTACATTGCTGGGGATCAAATCTAGGCATTCAAGCATGTTAATCAAACCCAGGGACTCAAACATATTAATCAAGCTCTTCTAATGAGCTACATCCTCAGTCCCAAGAATTTAATATTTTAAAAATTACTGAACTTAATAAACTACATAAGGCATTAACAAAAATTATAAAAAAGAATGGAAAAGAGTGTTATACCGTAATCAGCATTGCCCAAGAGAAAGCCTCTCATATCACTCATTGGCTTAGGGAGTCTCTGGCTCATCTTACAATGATCTCTAAAATGTCTGTCTGTCACAAAACCTCCTCTTCACCGATATTGCTTAGGCTCACAGATTTCCTTATCTTACTGGAGGTAAATTATTTTACAAATATTATTGCTGCTTCATTCCCAGGTCTGGGGAGACACAATTCATCTAAAAATGAGAGGGGGTGTCCCTTTCACTCTACCCATCATTGTCAGTTGCTCTGAAGCTCTGGCTGGGTTTGGCGGGATGCAGACTGAGCCACTAAAGCAGAAACATCTGCCTCAGTATCCACTTAGTTCACCAAGTATCAGGCTGGGATCACCAAAATAGGATGTAGATCCATTCCTCATTTTTCAGATACTGTATCTAGACGTAAATTATATTCACAACCAAATAGCTTAAATAAGTGTTCTTGTTAAGAAAAGCCAATATAGAAATAACATAAGAGAGTCTTCATATATTGGAATTAAGATTCACCACTTATCAAATACATCAATCACCCTCTGAATGCTTCCTTGTTAATACTGAATTGACCATATCACATCAGCATATTCATGTTATTCTTTCCCCCAAAGTTAGACAATTCAAACTGAAGCAAATGATCAGTTGCCTCATAGAGAGTAAGTTGTTCACTCTCATGGTCTCTTTCACAGTAGGATATTGACATAACCCAATGTCCTCCCATTGACCATCCTGTTCTGGTGAGTTTGGCTTCAGAAGCTCCAGCCAGGGCAGGTTGCAGCAGCAAATCCTGTGACCAACAAAGGCAGCACATTGTCAGACCTTAGTGGATTCAGCTCCACTGTCCACAAATAGTGGCAAAAAGCAGTGAATTCTATGCCAGGCCAATGCGTCACCATAATTTGGATCACTGTCTCTTTGCTCCAGGAATCCCTGAACTGGTTTTGTGACTCTCATTAAACAGTCTGAGAGCCACCTGATAATCTTGGAGTAAATGTTCTGCTTCTATTAGCTGGAGTTGCTTTCTGTTGCTCGAACTAATAACCCACCGCAATGCAGCAGTTAATGTGGACATGCAGATATTCCACAAGGTCTTGAGAAATGATGTAGAGCTAAATAATAATTCATTTCTGGGAGAAGAGTCACATAGTCTTCTTGGAAAGGCCAACAAACCTTATTGATGACTGGACTCTGGAGAAAAATGATGGATGTTTATTTCATACTGTGATAGAGAAATACTTACTCAATCTGAATGTGAAAGATCACTTTTAAAGAAATAAGTTAGTTTAAAGGAAAGAATGTCCTTTACTTCCTATCTGGGTGGATTATATAAAAATACTTATACTCTATGTTAATGTAATTCCAACAAATTGACACACTGAAGGGAAAGTTCATAAGGACAGACACTCAGGAAAAGCTTTTTGATTCGTGTCTATAAAGCATAGTATCTTAGTCTGCTTGGGTGAAAAAATACTTTAGAGTTAGTGATTTAGAACGGTGGAAATTATTGCTCAGAATTCTGGGGGGGTGAAACTTCCAAGATCAATATTAAAGCAGATTTGCTGTCTGTGGAGGGTCCATGTGTCCCAGACAGCACATTCTATCTGTTCTCATAGGACAGAAGGACAAAAGGTTCCCTGTGGGCACTTTAGTAAAGGGAATGATTCCATTCATGACTTCATACTCCCTCAGGACCTGACCACCTCCTTAGGCTGACTTTCTTAACACCACTATGAGAAGCTGGTTTCCAATAACTTGCAGAGAGACACAAATATCTGGGCCATAGCACACAGAATGTGGAAAGGCCTTGCATGTATTCCCAGCATGTCACTTGCTGAACAAGAACACTGATTTGCATGATGATCTTAAAAAAGAAAGTATGAAGTCACATATTTGTGATTTAAGATGCTATGAACCCTTTCCTAAACAGAGTCCTAAGTACCTAGTATGAGACTATGGCAAAGAAAAATGGAAAAGATAATGGGATTTTAGAAATAGGAGCCCACAAATCTCTTAACTTGTGCTCTTACAGTAAGTTTACTCCACGTGGGGAGGGTAGCCTTGAGTTCCCTGTGGTCTTCACAGAGTTCCTTCATGTAACCTTTTCTTTTGCCCCTTGTTTTGACATCAGCTTGTCTTTCAGCAGCAAAGCTGCTTCTTGGATGTCAGCTCACCAATCTGTGTCCCATCCCTCCCTGCTGTGGACCAGGCCATGTAAGTCAGATCCCAGTCTCCAGGCCAGTGATATCTCGCCTTGGGAACAGGGAGGCATGCTTTACGCAAGTCTGTCCACTAGAGGCAGGTCTCCTTCCGATCCCCTCTTTATATTTTGAAAATTGTCTGTGTCTCTTTTTATTCCTCGTCATTCCCCACAAAACTTAGCCAAGAGTCTCATCAGCCCTCAATGTCTCTCCAAGAAACAAGGAGGGAACTAGATCTTATATTTATTGGAGGAAAAATCAGCTGGGAGAAATACAATGTTCAACTAAAACAAATCTAAAAAGTCAGATACAACATCACTGAATAAGAAATTTGCATCCAGGAAGTTTCAAAATTCGTAGAGTCAATGAACAGTATTTAAATGACTCAGATACCGCATATCTATCCACATGCTCTCACTAATTCAGTCATAGTTCTCATTTTTATCTTCCTTTACAATATCATCCTACATAAGAAGGAAAAGGACAAAAATTAGATAGGCTTCTTTTTTGTGTGCCTTTCATTGGTTACCAAGAACAACAACCTTCCTCAAAACTTTCTAAGAAGACATACTTCATTGTCTCGCACTCATTATTTTCCAGATAAAACACATGAGCCAATAACCAATGCTGATGGCTTGGTACACAAACATCTGTTTTCCTTTGGGGAGAAATCATGTGTTACATACATGTTAGACAGGTGCTGTGACTTTAAGCAAAATAGAGAGAAGCAATTCCTTTTAAGAAGTCAGAATTCCTAAACCAGAAGTTTTGGAACATAGTTTAGATTTCAGGAAAGAGGGTACAGCCACTGTGACTAATAGCATACATTGCAGAGTGCAGTCTAGTTCTGGAGGTCAGTACCTTGACTGTCTATGAAAAATGTCTTTGTTCCTGCTCTGTTTCATCCTACTAAGGCTTACAGAAGGCAGGGACGATGGGAGCAGCCGTGGAGCCGAAACAGGGCATAAAAGAGATGGATCTCCTGGCGTGTCTCCTGCAGGTTCTCAAATCAGGGTAGCGGCAGTGGGGAGTTCTGCATGGCCAGACGGCTGAGCCCAGGGCAGATGCAAACCTTGCTTTGTGGGAGCGGCTCGCTCCGAAGAGCCCATGGAGAAGGAAGAGGCCTGGGGTGATAGATGTTAAAGGAAAAAGAGGGATTCCACTGAAGACGATTCCTCCTGCACTGTCAAAATGCTGTTGGAATGTGGTGAAATGTGCTAAAAAAAAAAAAAAAAAAAGGAAGGCTTAGGAAAGAGATCTGTGGTAAAATTCATCAGGGCAGCAAGTCCTCAGCTAACATCCATGCCCACGGCATAGCGTGGGGGGTGTTGATTACCTGTCCACATGGATGGAAACGGTTCCTGTCTCCCACTTCCCAGGTGCCTCTGTGATCCTCACTCTTCTTATCATCTGCTCTAGAACACAATCTCGAAGTCGAGTCAGCAACTGTGTTTTAGTATAGCACATTTGAAAAATATTCATGTAAAGTGACCCTACACTGTTAGTTCCAATTGATTTGGGGGGCAGTATGACTGTAGCAGTGCTAATCAAACAAAAGAGAATCTTTTAGTGACATATTACTCTCCTGGCTGGTAAAATAGCTAACAAAAATATTGATCATTTATTTTTAACCTCATGCTAAGGACTTTCCCTCACATGCATTATTCTTAATGATTATAAAACCCTGTCTAAAAATATCTAAACAGGCCTATTTTACTTAGGGCTATGTAAGTAACGAGAGTTGGAGCAGGTCTATGAATTCTGTCCTATTTATTATTAATACAGTATTTTAGAGAAAATAGTGTGTCTCGCAATACCTGTTACGCTTTGGGACAATAAAAAAAAAGTTGTTTTCTTGATTCTTGAGTTTTCAAGGAAGAAATGAAGAGGAATACAAAGAGTTACTACTCCTGTCTCAAGTGAAGAGCAAAGAAAGCACTGGGCATGAAGTTGGTCCAAAAATACCTCAAAGCCAAATGTAACCCCATTGCTCCCCTGCAATCCCAGCACTCTGAGGCAGGAGGATTGCATGTTGGCCCCGACCTGGACATCTTAGAAACTTGGTGAGACCAAATAAAAGATAAAACAGGCCGGGGATTCGGCTCAGTGGTGCCGCTGCTTGCCACACAAGCACAAGTTCTCGAATTCGATCCCTGGTACCAAAAACCAGCAACAACAACAACAGCAAAAAAGATAAAACAATAAAAGGGCTGTGGATTTAGCTAAGTATGGAGGCCTGCATTCAATCCCCAGTACTGAAAAAAGAAATGGAAAGAGGGCCGGGGATTTAGCTCAGTGGTTTCGTCGCCTGCTACCCAAGCGCAAGGACCCGAGTTCGATCCCCTGTACCAAAAACAAACAAACAAAAAAAATGGAAAGAAAAAGAGAAGAAAAAACAGCAAATATAATAGGGCTCTCCAGAAAAAATGCAGAATCCATAATATATCTATAAACAAAGGTATAAATAGAGACAAAGATGATAAAAGATAGATGATTTTTAAAAATTGGATTTAAGTTTCAGTGCTGGCAAATATGAATCTGTACAGCAAGTAGGATCGAGTGACATGAATAGTGAGTATCATAACCACACTGAAATTTGAAGACAGCCTGGAGACTGAAATTCTTTGTCCTTAGGGGCCTCGGTTTTTGTACTGAAGTTCCCTGGCTGATTGGATGAGACTCACTATGTTACAGAAGATACTCTACTTTTCTTAGAGTCTACTGGCTTAAATATTAATCATTTCTAAAAATTATCTTCACAGCAACATCTAGACTCGTGTTTGGCCAATTACTGAATACACAGTACCATGGCCTAGCCAAGGTGATGCATAAAATTAACCTTGCAGTAGATGAGTAATAGTTGTTAAGTGCCAAACAGAAGAGCATGAAAATATGAACTGAAAAAAATATATTTAATCACCTTGCTTTAATAGTTAATATCAATATGGAAAATTTCACAATGCTAATCTTTATCATTACATTCATTATGTAGATTAATATAAGAATCCGTCTAGGAAGTTATATGCATATAAATATCTCAAGGAGTATTTAATTAATTAGTCATTTACATATCTACTAAGCCTCTAATACATGTCTTAGATGTCATGTAGTAGATGACAATATGTTGACCACTGAGGCAAAATTAAAATATACAAGCTCTATTCTTGAGGCTCTTACAGTCTGATGAGAAGATTGGAGAAACAGAATACTTACATAAAAACAATTAGGCCTTTCATTGGTAGCCTCAATGTCAATACTCTGGTTATTATTGTATTTATTAAAGCTTACTTAAATCATCCTTGTCAAAAGTTGGAGAAGGTGAGGGCTATTTCTAATCATATTTTCTTCTCATTTATAATTCCTAGTTCAAAAAAGATTATTACCAAATTTCCAGATCAATAATTTACAACTTATTTGCTACAAATATGATGCATGCATTTTAGTGATAAGGGAAATACAAATCAGTGATGTTAGCATATATTTTCAATGGAAATTTTTCTTTAAGTAGAAATTTATATTAATTTTTGAATATCTAAATGCTACAGTTACTGAACAACTATATGGACAGAACTTTCCATAACTCGTCAAACCAAAACCAGTTGGTTGTTCCCAGGATCCATGGGAAAGCAGCTACTTTTGGTTCAGACTTATATTCAGAGATCTGCTGCCACAAGCAATTGTGACCTCAGAAAAGCTACTTTCCATTACAGAGCCCTATTTTATTCCTACTGATAATTATATCAATTGATTTAAGAGTTGCAAAGATTAAAAGAAATCCCATATTAGATTCAGAACTAAGGGCAATACCAAAGAATAGCTAATTCCCTTATCATTTTATGGATTTACCTACTAGATTTTGCATTCTTTCTGTCAGTTACCTGAGTTTAAAAATTCCTAATGCAATCTGACATGAAAATGTGTCTCTTCCACCCACATCATAGCTGCTGGCATCCACAAACACACACACACACACACACACACACACACACTCCTTCTGGTAAAGTATAGCATACAATTCTATGTCATAAAATGACAATTGTTAGAAATTCCTGCAATAATGATTTGTTCTCACTTAAATTTGTCTTATGTCAGTTGAAAGGAAAAGTACTGTATGCTTGAAACACACATTTTACTTAGGAATAATCAATACATCTATATAAAAGACAAATAAAAGCCTCTATTGAAGGCAGTAGACTAGCAAGGTGAAGAGAACCAACACAGACATGAATCGTGTCCCTGACCTTAGTACTAGCCACTCTCTGATGACTCCATTTTTCCAGCTAAAAGACTTAAAAAAAACACTTGCATCAATATGAGGTAAGATCAGAGAACACTATGTTCTCTAAAGCTATGCAGTGATAGATATTTGTTCCTTTCAAATTTTTGATAAATGTTTCTTAGAACACCACCTAAGAATGAGGAGAGACAGAGTGACTGAATATCAAAGTAAGTCTTTTCCAGCATATATCATAAACTACAGAGACTGACGAGCTCAGCTCACACAAGTTTTTTGTAAAACAAGATGACTAAAATTCACACAACTTGCAATATGTTACTAAAACTGTTTTCAGAAATCAAAGTTTAAAGACATGTCTTAACTCTATTTCTAGAGCTCATTTCATTGATAATTAACATTAAAATAATAGCTCAGTGTTTAAAAAGTATAAAAATGTATTATTTTTAGAATTAAAAATGGAGTGTGAAAATAAAGTATTTTTATAGAAGGTGTATTTTTGGATTTTCACATATTGTTCATGTTATTACGCAAATGAAAAATACAATAATAGGAATTAGGCTTCTCTTTAATCTTACAATGCAGAAATATTGGTAATATCCATACAGAAAATATTAACTAAGTTGAATTTTTAGAGATCTGAGATTGGAGACTACCCAAGCAAAAGTACAAATCATGAAAGTGACTTCAGGTTCCAAAAAATAAATCATTTTTTTATCATATTCTATTTAATCTTTCTTTTTATTTTTGAGTATAGTTGACAAAATCAGATATATTGAAGGTATACAGCATCATGTTTTGAGACATATGTACATTGTAAAATGATTACCACAGTCCAGCTAACAAGCATATGCATCCTCTCACTAACTAGTACTATTTTAAAAGAACAAATTTGAACGTAACATAAACATTGCTTGTGAACAATCTTAACAATCTTGTGTAGGAAACAACATTGGATTATTCCTAAAAGGACCAAAGCACAGTGAATCCATTTGGGTAACATGGAGAGAAACGTGTTGGAACAAAGTCTAGAAAAAAGCTGCTATAGCAAATATATGCAGATTTTAGATTTAGCAATGCATCAGTGAATGTACTGATCATTTACCAGTATTGTGTATTGTAAACTATGAACATGTGATCCTAGGTCCATATTATTTTTGGGGCAATTTCAAAAGAAGGTAATTTTTCTACCAGTCTAAAGATGTAATAAAAAGTGACATTAATTTATACTTTATTCCCTCCCACTTCAGTTATGCACTGGAGTATCTAAGCCAAGGCCCTCCCTACACCACAGATGACATCCCAGTGTGTGGACAGATCCCAGGGTTTAATGACAAGGACCAGGCCCTACTAATGCCATGCCCGAAATCAGTATTCCCTCTTACCAGAAACTCAAGGATCAATCTCTCTGTGCACCAAATATCATACTGAGCAGCACAGTGTGAAGTAGGCATTTGAACAATGGTTTTAATTTTAAGCAGTAGGAGTATAATTCTGCGTATAACTTTGGCCAGCTCATTTACTTTTCTGGACTGTAGTTTCAGCCTTTCTAATTGGGAAACATGATACCTAAGCTCAAATTTTATTGCAGAAAAAATTACATATGGCATTCTATTTATTAAAATCACGGCGCTTTTTGGTTTGGTAGATTACTAAAATTCTACCTTTTTGTATCAAATCATGATCAAAAACCTATTAGCTGCCAGTGGCAGGCTGGTCATTTGTGAAAAATGTCATGAATTAAATGAGAATAGTATATGAATGGACACATTAAGATAATAGTTTTATAGATCAACTGTAGTATAAACATTTATTCTATACCCCAGAAGAGAGGTCCAAAAGTTCTGTAGAAAATGTTGAGGGCTGTCTATGTTATTTTTTCTCATTACTGAGACAAAATATCTGACAAGCAAAGTTAAAAGAGAAAGGTTTATTTAGTTCACAATTTGTAGAGGTTTCAGCTGGCTCCCAGGCAGGGTGGCATCACAGAGGAGAAACAGTTCATGGTGGGCAGAAGGCAGCCAAGTGGCAAAGCAGCAGCAAGTAGTAAGTAACAAAGGACCACAGCAGCCCTCTTTCTTTCTCTTTTATTCTGTCCAGGCTACACATCCTTAGGGCAAGTTGCACTCACACCCAGGGAGGGCCTTCCCATTATCCACTCCCACAACTAGACCAAACTAATCAGTGGACAGATTTAGTAATCACATACCCTTAATCCCAGGATCACACACTCTAGATCCAGCCACCTCTGAGAAAGACCCACCTATGACCTCATGCGAGTTTGTGGGGACATGTAGAACAAGCCATAACAAGGGAAAATTTAAAATTACAGATGAAGAGGAAAGGGCTATGGAAATTTGACTTTTGAGTTTTACTTTTACAAGAGTTGTATAACTCTTGAATTTACCTCCAAAAATAAGACTTTTACTTTCCAACATTTTCTGCCTCTCCTTTTCCAAAATGGAAAAGGTTTTCTAAGTTAGGTCACATCTTCTAGAATGAATTAATCTTGATTGAATTGTTCTAGACTTGTAGTAAACAATGAATATCTATGAAGTCTGTATTTTAAACATACTTAATAAACTTTACTTTTAAAAAAATACAAACAAATGTCTTTTGGTGTCAATAATGAATTGACTCAGGATGCATGTGAATACCAAAATCTAAAGATGCCCCAGTCCCTTATATAAAAAAATATTGTCTGTATGTAACCACTATTCATGTTCCTGTATACTTTATATCATCTTTAGGTTACTTATGAAACTTAATACAATGTAAGTTCTAGATATGTAATTTCAATACCTTATATTTAGGAAATTATGATGGGAAAGAAAAAGTTTACACTTGTTCACTACTGACACAATTTTTTTCAGAATATTTTCATTCCTCTTCCCTTGAGTCTGTGGATATGGAACCATAGATATATAGGACTAACTTTATTTAGTGCTTAAAATATATTTTTTCAGTCTGTCTGAGTTACAAGCCAATCAGTTATTACATTAATTGAAATTAAGCAACATTCTTAGATGAAGTAATTCTCAAGGCAATTTGAAACTGTTGTAAATAATTACTTTGTGCAAGGCTACATGTGTTTAATATGTGTAATCTCAAAATAGGACCAAGTCACTTCAACATAAGGCACTGGCTGAGTTTCTAGCCTTTATCGCATGTGGAAATCAGATTTTTATAGCAAAGTATGTCAGTGGCTGTACTCTGGGAGTGGATAAAGGTCACATCTAATGTCTGCTCCTGTTTTCTGTAATAAGTCCCTTGACCTTTCCATCTAAGACCTTGGACTACTATTGAGGACAGCTTTCCCTGTCTCTTTTCTCTGCCTTGGCTACATTGGAAATTAATGCTGGGCAATGTAATTTTCCTTGGGATGTAGTGCAGTGTTCTCAACCTGCTAATTGCTTAAATAAAATCGGGTACTCAATAATTTGTTGTCTTAATGAATTCCTATAATTTTTAGTATGGGCTCATGTTTTTTTTGACATTTCAGCTTAATTTTTTTCTTTTCTGTCTTGTGGCCTTTTACTTCTCTCCTGTTCTCTTTATTATCAGAAGGAAGCTTGATGATAAGTACTAGTTGACCCTCCCCACCCTCAGTTAAGTCTTCTCTGGGATTACTCACCTCATCGGCTTCTGTGGTCTCAGCTTCTCACCAAAAGCTTTCCTCAAGGCAAAAAGATAGAGAGGCTTTTATGGCCCAGCTTGGCAATACCTAAGCCATATATCTAATGTACTATGATGGCTACATGAGCTGCCTCCGATTTATAGGAGGGTAGTGTTAGGATATCAAGAGTAAGAAGGAGGGATCATTGAGGGCTATATTAGAGGGTGGCTATCAAAAGTGCTGCTTTCAATTATCTAATCAAGACATATTTAAAGGCTATAAGGCCTAATTAAAAGCTAGCTAGGCCCTAGCCACCTTAGTAAGGTTGTCCTACTTTAGATATGTTGGCTGAGATGGCTCAGTGAGTTCGAATGTCAAGGGTGGGGTACATAGGGACTACTCAGGCCACTAGCTCTACATCCATAGAGATGTGTTAGCTCTGAGTTACTGGGTATATTAACATGATTCAAAGTGGTAAAAAATAATGGCAGGATTTTACCACCAAGATTCTGTTTCTTGGGCTGGGGATGTAGCTCAGTGGTGCCATGCCTGCCTGACAAGTGCAAAGTTCTGAGTTTGATCCCAGTAAACCTCTCCCCACAAAGAATCTGTTTCTTAGAGCAATGGAGAAGAGAAAGACTGATTCTTATGCTGTGCACCCACAGGGAAGATAATCATCTTCATACTTGGACAATTCCATACCAAAACCATAAGCATAAAAAAATTCTAATGCATGATATTTGGATCCTTTCCATTTATTCAAATCCTGAAATATTTTCTTCTCAAAGAGTTTGAAATTTAACAAAGAAATAAAATTGTGATAATTTTCCATACTCTCTGAACTATATGCTTGCTACAGCTGCAATGTTATAGCAATGATTAAAATTGCTTTAATCTTAAAATAATCTATGTTGGGATGTGAAGTACTAGAGCACCTGTAATTCTTAAGAGTGTAAGGGTCAATGGTCTTCATCAAAGAATCTCCAGTCTGAGCATGATATAAACTTCATAAAAGATGACAAGTGCAGACTGTGAAGAAATGTCTATTTCTCTAGTTTAAAATTCAGTCAAATTTCACTGAATAAAAGGCTCTAGAGAAACCATTAAAAACCAAACAGACAGAAGCAAAATTTAGGGGAAATACTGTTCAACATCGAAATAAGATGTGATAATATGATCAATTAAGTTGTTCTTATTTTGGTTTCTATTTTTCTGCTTCTGAGTAGAATAAAAAATCTGGGAAAAATTTTTATGAAATTTCAAGCTTATCTAATTACTAGGACATATTCATCAATGCTTGAGGGACAAGGAAGGTATTTTGGGGAAAATATACTATAGAATTTAAGACATAAATGGTAAATCTAAAATGACAGTCATTAGTGAAAATGAAATCTCTTGTTAGTTACATTTTTGTATTGATTTTGCACAAATAACAAATGAATTAACTTTGGGCATTCTGAAATAAATAAATAAATAAATAAATAAATAAATAAATGTTTACTTTTTGGAGACAACTGAGACAATAATGAGTGTGAATAGAAAGGACTAACAAATTTTCAAAATTGTTGATTTCAGTTTAACTCTGGACATATTATCAGGATGAATTTTATTTATTTATTATTTTGCGGGTGGGGGGGTACTGGGGATTGAACTCATGTCCTTGTGCTTGTGCAGCAGGTGGTGAAACCACTAAGCTGAATCCCCAGCCTGGGATACATTTTATCACAGTGACAGAAATAGACATTTTCATTTTGTCTTTATTGAAGTACGTGACAGGTGGGATATATACTTTTATTCCCAAAATGTCCTTTCCAGTTCCCTTCAGTGACTAACACATGCTCTGACCCACTGCACCACTATCTTCCAAACATTTCCTTCTGGATATCCCTAAATGCCACTAAAGTTTCCTATATTTAAATCCTTAAAAGAATTAGTGCCATTTTTCTAATATTTTTATGTTATTTCATAATATAATTATTCAAATATTTTCCATTTAAAACAGAAATTCTTTAATGACTGTACATATCTCGAGAGGTAAATGTTTATGATGTATTCTACTTCATTATGCTTTATTTGAAGTGTCACTACCTTCAGCGTAGGGGCTTGATAAACATCTGTCATTTTTCTTTTGGTTGTTCATGAATCTGAATTTTGGATGGGATTAATGGAGACAGCTCATCTGCATTACAAGCTGCATCACTTGGAGGTTGCCCAACTGGCTTAAAAGAGTGAGTTCCGAACTGACTTCCACCCATGTCTGGCCACAGGACATCACCTGTGGATTCCTTATCACTGGGTCTTTCCCTGGCTTGGCTCCTCAGTGCACGGGAGATGATGTCCAAAAGGGATGTCCTAACATACAAGAAGTGGAAACTACCAGTCTCATAAACTGGCCTACACACTGCTCTAGAGTTAAGTTTTATTACATTCTATTGATCAAACATCACAGGGCCATATCCTAGAGGTAGGAGCATGGGCTCACCTCATTGTGAAAAAACTGCCAACCATTGGGGACTCATGGTCTGAGGCCAACACCACACATTGATTCACCCAGAAAATTGATTATAACTGTGCACCAGGTTAGTTTTTAACCATTATACCACACTTAATGCTTTCTACTTTTAGAATAATGGCTTGAAATTATTATTTTGGGTAATTGGTCACATGCAGGAAGAAAAATATGGCCTAAAGTTGAATTTCAAAAAATAAGGAGCAATTTAACAAGGGAAACTACCAAAGTATGTCAGGGTGGTTCTCCACATGCCCTCTCACTGCTGACCAATCAATACACACTTACTGGTAGAACGCAATGCAGATTTAAGGTCTTATGTGCCAGAGTCAAGAGTCAAAATTAGTGTCACTGGTCTATAGTCAAGGACTGGCAGGGCTGCATTTCTTTTTGGAGAATTCAGAGGAAAATCAGCTTCCTTGACTCTGGAAGCTTCTAGAGGTTCCACATTTCTTAGCGCTTGGCCCCAGCCTCTCTCTTCGAGTTAGGAGTACAACAACTTCTGTTCTCTCCAACTGTAACCCCTGATTCTGTCAATTCGTCTCCTTTTGTGACTTTGCTGCTACCTGCATTTCTCTTACAAGATGATTGTGATTCTCTCAACTCCACCTGGATCTGAACCGGAATCACTGATGTCCAGGCCTTAATGCCATCAAATCTGCACCCTTCATTTCGTCACGTTAGCAAAGTCATCAGCATTGGAATAGAACATGGACGTCTTTTAGCAGGATCTTATTATTCTATCAAACATAATGTTCTTATCTGAAACCAGTGCAATTACTACTGAAAATTAGTAAATTTGTTAGTGTAATGGCAATATGAAAAATTTTCAAACATAAGTTAATTGGAAATATTTGGAGAAAGTTTAAATCACAAGTTTCATTATATTGGCATTTTATAAGTTTCACTTGCTCTCATAAACTTCCACTAATACACACACTTTTATAAAATTTATTTTCTAAGTCATCATATCTGTTGTCCAGTGATGTTCACAATGTAGAATTTCACACTTTTTAATTTTCAGCTTGATGACTAGCTTGTCTGTTCTTGAGAAACAGGTTTGAAATAAATTGCAATGCAGATTTTACGTTTTTTCTCAGCTCTTTGGAAGCAATAATCTCAAGTCATGTATTGCTTTATGGTATGAAGATATTCAAAAATGACTTAAGAAAAATTCTTCAGGTGATTGTGGTGCTGTCTGGCACGAGGAAGTTGGTAACGGTATTCTCAACACTGTCCATTTTTGACCACTGTCTCAGAGCTTGTCTGCGCTCCACCTGAATTTTTTGTGTATTTGAGCATTCTATCTCTACAAGGGTGAAATACACTTTTCAATTAAGGCAAACTTGTAATTTAGGCAGTTTGTCATCTGTGCTGTCTTCTCTGCCATCCCCGATAAATTGTCCCCAGAGACCTCTGCATATTAAAGTGTAAATAAACTCAAATGCTTACCTTTACATGTCTCAGCCTCATTTGCGCTTTAAGATGAAGCAAAGGCTGTGGATCTCAGTGAGACACACAGGCTGCAGCCCAGGGTTGTATGAGACTCTGGGAGGCAGGGGCAGAAAGCTTTGGGCTTGGGCAGAGCCTAAGCCAAAAAAGTGTGATGCTTCTGATTCATGTACAAGGGACTCCACCTGTAAAGAAGCAATTCAGGAATGAATACAAGGAGGACATTTCTTCTTTTATGTCACCCTTTTCCTGAAGGCAAGCCAAGTACATAGTCCCGGATCTCTTCAGATGGCAAAATCTCTAAGACAAACTTTACTCAGCAGAGAATAAGAAAGAGGCTTATTGATGTTGGTGATTATAGGGGAATTTCTGATTTTAAAAAAGATGGTAAGTTCTTATATGTGCATCATCAGATGGATGGATGGATAAAGAAAATGTGTTATTTATACCCAACAGAGCACTGCACTGCCATGAAGATGGTAAATTTGAGACTTTTGTAGGAAAATAGATGCACTTCAAGACCATAATGTTTAGAGAAATAAATTAGACACATAAGCTTAAATATCATATGATTTCTCTTATATAAGAGACCCAAAATATAAATATAGAGCAATAGAAAAGACAGATAATATTAAATAGACAGATCTTTTGCAAAAGGGAGGAGGGCCAAAGATGGAGGAAGAGGAGAGGGAACAGAGGGGTAAGAACTAATAAAGGAATTCAGATGTGTTCTGTACATGTATCAACACTTCATGAGGAATGTAACCACTATGCACTAATAAAACATGTAGTAATAAAAAATAAAAATAGCAAAAGAAAAACTCTAGTTTTGATTATCAGCTAGCACAAAACGTGGGCTTATCCTCAGCTGTGTGTGTATAGGACAAAGGCTAAGTAGCAATCAGAAAACCTGAGGTGGGGGCTGGGCATTTAGCTCAACAGCACTGAGCCTGCCTGGCAATTACAAGGTCATGAGTTCAATCCCTGGTACCAGAAAAAAAAGAATCTGACTTGATAAGTACAGTGCAAAAATGTTTCCTAAATAGCAAAACAAAACATGAGTCACATCTGTGTGTTTGTTATCTGCTAAGCAAAGAATAAGCAAATAAACAGACAAATAAAATAAATAAAATTGAAAGAAAAATTAATATATTTCAAAAGAATTAATTGCAGGACAGAAAAACTACAATATCTAGGAAAAATATGCTGAATAGAACAAAGAAGAGACAAAAGTAAAACTATGTAAAATAAAAAATAGACAAATAGAAATTATACAGTCTTTTATACAGAATGATTAAAAAGAGTAACCAGACCATCTAGGAATTGTGGGGTCTAGAATTTGTTTTATTTTAGTTCCAGAAAAAACCAGAGTGGTTCAACAAAAAAAATGTTTTGAAAGAAAACAAAAACATTTCCCCAAATTTCTGAATTTTTATAAATTTAGGAATTCCAGAAGCTTACAGAACTCCAGACCAGATAAATACATAAAACACATACTTACAATCAACATAATAAAATTGTTGAAAGCAAAAAAAAAAATTAAAAATCACACTAGGAAGGGAAATAATACATTGCATATAAGAAAGCAGTGAATGAATTGACTGTATATTTCTCTTCAGAAAATGTGGAGGGTTTGATGGAGAAGAAAAGAGAGTTAAATTATCCTGGAAGTACTTACAGCACTATGCAGCAATAATGCCCTTCAGAAATAAAGGTGAATAATTTTTGGTGAGAGAAAACTCTTCATCATCTGATTGGCTATAGAAGTTTATTCAGGCCAAAGGAAAATAATACCAGAGAGAAAATTGAAGCATTGGAATTAAAGAGCCAAAGACACAGTAAATATCTGATGAGACATAGGGCACTATTACTACTTCTCTACAATCTGTAGAAATACAACATATTTAGAATGGTTCTCAATGAACATGGATAGAATACATGTGACAATTATGAAATAAAGTGAGAAGGCAAGAAAAAATGCCCTTTACTTGAAGGGGTAATGGATTAACTACAGGTTGTGAAAAACTAGGCTCACACGATTTAGTAAGGGAATCACTCAAAAAATCAAAAAATATATAGCCAAGCCAGGGATTTAGCTCAGTGGTTCTGCTGCCTGCCTCACAAGCTCAAGGTCCTGAGTTTGATCCCAGTACTCCCCTCAAAATAATATATATATATATATATATATATATCTCCAAAATGCAGCATATAAATGAAAATAATATGATGAAATTGCTAAATACTCAAAACGACAAGGAAAAATGATATATTTTTAATTGAGGAGTACACCTGAAAAAATAATGTTAATTGAAATAAATCAGAAAGACAAGTTTAAATACCATATGGCAACTCTAATTTGAATAAGACTAAAGTACAAATAAAAGGCAAAATAAAGAATTGAAAAAGGAAACACAGAGGTAAATATGTTGTACACAGGCAGGAATCCAGGAGACTGAGGGTGACGAGAGAATACAAAGAATAAGAAAAACTACTGAAAGAGGGAAGTTAGAGATGGCGGGAGCGGGGAAGATGCAAAGGGAAAGGGGAAGGGGATTAAATATAGTCAAGCCAGGCCATGGAAATTCACCTACTCCCTAAGGAAAGTACAGACTCCATGCACTGCAAACGTGTAGAAATTAAAAAAAAAAAATGTGAAGGAAAAAATCCAAAATAAGACACGAAATGCTTCACCTAAGGAAAAAATACATAATTAATTTTCCTAAATTTATATGACCTAAATGCATAAGCTAAAAACATCAAAATATATCTTTAAAGGCAGAAAGTGACATGTTACCTGCAGAAAATCCACTTAAAATGTAAAATGATAAATGAGTTAAAAGCATGAGGATAGCAAAGTGATACATCATGCAATTACTAACTGAAGGAAAGATGAGTAACTACATTAATATGAGATAAAGTAAGCTTCAGAAAAAATAAATATTATCAGAAATAAAGAGGACATTGTGGGATGGTTGGCATTTCAGAATGGATATTGTGATCTTAAATATGTGCATACCTTAAAACAGTACAGCAAAGGGGATAGGACTGGATGGAGAAAAAGATGAGTCTTTCATATTACTTGTATACTTCAACATTTATCTTCAGTCAAAAATATACCAAATAAGATAAACATCAAGCATACAGAAAATCTGACCAACATTATTAAATGATGGGTATAGAACACTTTATATTCACAAACAGTAGCTGAGTACACATACTTTCTTTTTATTAAGTGCACATGAATCATTCAACAAGTTTTTTTTTTGGTACCCGAGATCAAACTCAGGACCCTGCTCTTGCAAGGCAGGTGCTGGAACCACTGAGCTAAATCCCCGGCCCCATTCAACAAGTTTGTCTACAATTTGTATAAAAGAACTAACCCTAACAAATTTAAGCTGAAACAAAGGATGTGTGCTCTAAACTTAAGAAAATTCAACAAGAAATTAATGATGGGAATCTCAGCTTCTGCTCGAAATTGTACTGATTGTCCTACTGGAGGTCATAAGTCAAGAAACTAAATAGTTGACATAAATATTGCAAGTTATTAAATTATAGTTGAGGTTATGAATGTCAGGAAGATGCACATAAAGATCAATTGTGTTTACATATAAAATGTTGAAAATCAAATCAAGAAATAAAATGAAATCATTTATAAATTAATGGCACTGCAAGGAATACTTATATACTAAAAAAGCAGGTGAAGCATTTTTCAGCACAAATATGCAGTTTCATTAATAAAAAGACTCAATATTGTTTTTTGGTATTTTTTGAGGCAAGGTCTCCCTTTGTAGTCCAGGCTGGCCTCGAACTCAAGGCGATCCTCCTGCCTTAGCCTCCTGAGTCCTGGGATTACAGCCATGCACCACCATACCAGGCTCAATATTGTTTTGATGTAAATTCTCTCCAAAATCATCTATAGAGTCAATCTATCCTAAATTCCCACTGAAATCATTGGTAGACAAATGCCAACCTAATCATAACTTTCTGTGGAATATCACAAGAAATATAGTGGATAAATTTGGAATGGAGAAAAAATGTAATTTTCACATTTTTCATAGATTCAATACACTTCATAGTGCAAAAGCTGTCAATACTGTAACATTGGCAAAATGATAAACAGAAATAAATGTAACAGAAAAGAGATGACATATAGGAACACAGGAATAGGTTTCATGGATTTTTGACACGTATAAGGCAATGCACCAAAAAAAAAATATTCTTTTCCACAATGAAATTATGCTGGAGCATTTGAACATGCATAATCCAAACATAAGCTTCAGTCTATATCTCACATATTATAAAAAATTATTAATTCAAATGGATCATGAACTATAAAAAGCCTACAGCTTTGAGAACTCTAGAAAGATATAGGAGGAAAAAAATTCTAAAACACCAAAATTTATTCCATGAAAGAAAAAATAGATAAATTGGACTTTATAAAAAATGTAATGCTTCTAATCTTTGAGACAGCTAGGAGGAAAAGACACACAGTAACCTTGGAGAAATATATGCCACTCAAATATCTCTCAAAGAATTGGTGTCCGTTCCATACTACCCCACTGAAAGAGAATAAGCTATCCATTAGAAATGAGCAAAGGATTTGAGTATATGCTTCACAAAGAGAGAACACAGATGGAAAATGAGCAAATGAAAAGATATCAATAGCCTAGAGGCTAGATATCTTCTTCTGTATAAAATTACGGAGAAGCAGAATTATAAGAAAAGAAAATAGACAAATAGCTGTCTCGTTCATGGTGGAAAATGACTAAAAAGTCAGCATAAGGGAATTTTGGGAGGAATGATGGACCATTATGTACCTTTCTTTGTACTTGCTGTCATACAAAACTTTATATATTTGCTTTAATTCAAATCACTATTTACTAAACATAGTGAATTGGGCTCTATCAATTTTCCCAAAGCAAAAAAAATACAATACAGGTACCTCCATAAAAAATAACATGCTATCCCAAGGTACATCTATTTAATCACTCCTCATCTGAATTACTGCAAATACTGCTTACATTGTTAGAGGTCGAGAGGAATGTTCAGTTTGAAAACAGATTACTTTGAATAATGGTAAAGGGGGAAAATTGGTAGGCTCTGAAATGTAGTTTCATACATGAGTATCAGCGATGAGAAACTGAGTGAGAAGTATGAGGCTCACATCATTCCTAATCAGCACAGCTATGTGGGGCTTACACACACTTCAAAGGCTTGTCACACATGGACCCTTCAGATTATACTATATCTCTTCCATTCACATGTCTGACTTCTACTTGCAGTGCTGCTTGCATTTGATGTAAGTTGACATGATTGAAAAGCTAATTCCATTATTGTTTGAAAGATTTACATTTCTTTCCTGTAATCCAACATTTTGAAGTTTTGGGGTTCCAGTCTTATGTTGATTTGTCTAGGAATGCATTTAACAAATGTCACAGCTGCTTTGTGTTTGCCAACCTTCATCCTGCTTGTGGTGGTGTATGGCCTCAGGTGTCCAGGACATCTACTCATTTTGTTCAGCCCAGCAAAGCTTATCCATGGAGTTCCTTCTCAATGGGGCCAAGTGTGCATTTTGGGAGGCTTGGCCATTCATTTTGTCATTGATCCCAACAACTGTCCTCAGCTCTGGGTAGTAAATTTCAGACTGGCAACTGTCTTGAGACAAAGGTGTTTTCCTCTGTGAACTGTGGGAGTGACTGATAGAAAATGAAGTCTTGCATGTTGGTCTCTGTTCCTTAATAACAACAAAAGGAACATTTGGGAATTTCCTCAGCATCTACAACAATCTCATTTGAGAAAAACTTGCTTAGCATGTCTTGTACTACTAAAAGTCTGAGAAATAAAATCAATAAAGAGATATACCACTAAATAAAGTCAATAAAACAACATCAAACCTGCCATCTTTATAAATTAAAACCATCTGGACTACAAATTAGACCATGTTTGTAATTAGCTTTGTGCACCAGATTAAGCAATTTTTAGGTTGGGGTGATAACATACTCTTCAAATTTATATTTGTCTCTAAATTGAAAGTAAAGGAAATGCAATAGATAATGGCTCAGAGAGGGGAGGGAATGATCTAGCCCATGTGACTGGCATATTTAGAAGTATGATACACAGCCTCAACTGAGGACATCTTAGGACCAGTTTCATTCTTACTCCATGGTCTGGCTTCTTTTAGTACAGGTGCTGCCAAGCGAGCACACTGTTCTGAATTCTTAATGTCAACTGTTCTCTTTGTTTCTATTGAAGGCAAATGTCACCTCCTACCCCTGCAAAAAATTATGGTCTCTATTCAGATTCAGTGAGAGTCGAAGTATCTCTTCCTTACTTGAGAGGGGAAAATTCATTATATCAGTCCTGATTGATCAACCTTCTCATAGATCACAACCCCTGACCCAAATGTGGCAGTTGTTTGACCTGGTCATTGCTAACAACTCCTCCTTGGAGCCCTGGTTATAGAAAGGGAGGTGGAATTCTGTGGATTAGGAAGGCAAATCCAACCCCAATTCCTGAAGGTGGGGGAAAGTCCAACACCACAAAGTATTATTCAATTTCATTATTATTATATGTTTTCAAGAAAATGAGAGCAAGTAGATTAATTCAAAATCCATTATTTACCATATCTTCAAATACGTATGGTAGAGTACAAAATATTTTGTTGGATGAATATATTGTTTAAACTAAAGGTAATTCTCAATTGCGAGTGGACAGCAGTCTGGAAAGACTCTGCTCTACTCGGCGTCTGTTCCTCACTTTTAAAGTGACCTTATTAACTTCCACAGAGCTATTTTGGAAAAGGTAATTCATACAAGAGTTACTTAGCCAACCAAAAAGAACACTTTTGAAAATATTTTTAGATATATGGATAACATTTTCCAAAGTCTTTTGCAATATTGCATAAGTATTAAAGTTATAAACAAAATTCCCTTTCAGATAAACTTGTTTTTAATGACAGAACTTGCAAATCAGAGAATTTAAATACCAATGCAATAAGACAGAACAAAATATCTAGATTAATTGTGAAAGGAAATTTTCTGACTAAGTGCTGCCAATGTAGTACAAAAATTCAATGAATTATATCTTTGTGGAAAGTGCTTTACTTTTCTTTTGGTTAGAAATAAATAGATCTGGAGAAAAACATTAGATCAAATAGAAAATTGTTTAAAAAAAATAAAGAAACTTGTATAAATGAGCCCACTGATTTCTAAATGTCCCATTATCTCTGTCTTTGTGCTCTTTTAGCTAAATTTAATATACAAATTCTACATCTCAACTAGAAATTTCAAAGTCAAAAAATTCTTAAAATAAATTTTATGTCAGAAATATGCAAATCATTATCACAATGGGCATTATATTTAACCTTAACTAATCCTTTACTAAAGAGTTGTACACCAAGTTCCATCCGTGGTACCAAAAAAAAAAAAAGAATTATACAACCCCAAATGGATGAAATCTCCACATACACCCGGTGAGTTTATACATGTATATATATAAATGTGATCTGTTTAAAATTATAAGTCAAAGCACATACATATATGAGTTGCATATATGAATTTATATATGAATTGCAAATAAATCTGTAATAAATACGTGAGTTAAATATATTTGCTCTATATTTGACTTTTACATTTGAGTATATATATATATATATATGCAGATACAAAGTTGAATTCTCAATTTAATCATTAGAATTTAAATACTCAATATTACCTTTTGAAAATTATGCATTTTAGTCCATCTTCTCTTTTTGAATTAAGGTCGATCAGAAAATGCCATCCTAAAAGCAAATTATTCAGTTGAAGGTAGAGACAGGAAAGCTGACTGTTTTTTGAGTTGCCTGATGCTACAAACATGTTTACAAAGTCAAGGGCGATTCCACATTCATCCTCCCCAGGGTCAGTAAAGAAGAGCGCTTTAGCTCTTTGCTACTTGGAAAATTACAGTAGAGCAACATCTACTTACAAATTAGCCTTTATTTGCCACTTATTTGCCACTCTCCGCAAGTCTGTCTCTAGAGACACAAAGACACATCTTTTTTTTTTTAATAACTTCATTATCAAACACACACACATACAAAAATTAAAACCATTCAAAGAAGAACAATGCAAGGGAAAAAAGACTATAATAATATTCAAATACAGCAGAAATCAACCAAAACAAAACTGAAAAGCACTTAAACATTTTTCCATATAATTTCAAAAAGCATCTCAAGCAACAACAAGACATCAGAGGATGTGATTTGTTTCAGAAAGATCCCCAAAACCAACATTGAACAAATAATGATCCGGAAAAAAACCAGTTACTTAGCAGAATCCACATAAGCCAAGCTTCTCCCTAATTTAAATTTTGATACAGTCATATGACAAGTGATGGAAACACAATCCGAGAAATATGTTATTAGGAAATTTCATCCATGTATATCCTTAATTACACTTTCAGTTTCTCACACTAAAGAAACTATTTGGTATTTACACGTGTGTTCTATTTATTTCACTTAAGAGTATGGCCTCAACATGCATTCATTTAGCTATAAATGTTTCTAGCTTCTGATTCTTTATCGCCGAGTAGTATTCCATTTTATAAAAGAAACACATCTTCTTTATCCAGTTTCCAGTTGATGGGCACTTGGGCTCTTTCCAAGCTTTTGCTATTACAAACTGATGCTATAAACATGGGTGCACATATATTGCTGTGGAATGATTCTTTTAATTCTTTGGGGGAAGATCCCCAGCAGGGGAATAGCTGGGTCGAATGGGACCTCTAAGCCTAATTTTTTGAGGTGTCTCCATACTGACTTCCACAGTGGTTGCACCAGTCTGCACTCTCACCAACAATAGAGAAGGGCTCCTTTCTCCCGACAACCCCGATAGCATTTGTTATTTGTTGATTTCTTGATAGGAGCCATTCTTTCTGGGGTGAGGTGAAATCTCAGTGTTGTTTTCATCTGCATCTCTCGAATGACCAGTGATGTTGAACATTTTTTCATATATTTATTTGCTGGTTTTATTTCTTTGTCTGAGAAATGTCTGTTCATTTCAGATACCCATTTTTGAACTGGGTCTTCAAATTTGGGGGGTCTGGCTTTTTTCAACTCTTTATATATTCTAGATAGTAGTCTTTTGTCTAAGGTGCAGCTGCTTGTAAGGCTGAGGGCCTTATCAAATGCTCTGAGGAGCTGACTGCAGCGAAGAACACCCGGGAAGGAACACACCAGACAAGGTGGAAAATAAAACAGACCTTTATTAGTCTGGCCAGACTGCACTCCCAAAGCAAAATAGCTTAAAGAGGCAACTGGCTCAGAGTCCGAGGCTGTTTTTATAGGGGGTTGAAGGGGAGGTTAACATATAGAATTGAAGAAAAGGGACAAAGGTTAGTGGTCAACTGTCACGTATTGATGGTCAGCAGACATTTGCAGCTTGTTCTATAGATTGTGGTGTCCGGAACATCAGTTCCGGGCAAACAAGGAGTTGAGTAGTTTACTTTGGGACCTTAGGTCTGTTACAGATTTTTATCTAGTGTCCCAAAAGTAACAAGCATCTTTATCCATTAACTCACATTAATTCACAATGGGGCTGGAGAAAAGGAACAAAGGTTACGCAGTCCCACATGCTAAAAATTATTTCCCACATTGTAGGTTGTCTCTTGGCTCTGTTGGTGGTTTCTCTTGCAGTGCAGAAGCTTTTCAATAAGATGAGATCCCAGTTGTTTATTCTTTGTGCAAGTTCCCATGCCACTGAGGTTTTGTTCATAAAGTCTTTTCCTATGCCAATGTCTTCAAGAGTTCTACCTAACTTATCTTCCGGCAAATTTAGTGTTTCTGCCTTAATATTTAAATCTTTAATCCACTTTGATATTAATTTAGTGCATGGTGATAGGTATGGGTATAATTTTAATCTTTGGCAGGTTGAAATCCAGTTTTTCCAAAACCATTTATTAAATAGGCTGTCTTTCCTCCAATGAGGGTGGTTGGCTCCTTTGTCAAAGATGAGGTGGCTGAGCATATCTGTAGTCATTTCTGCATCTTCTAATCTATTCCACTGATCCTCAGGTCTGTTTCTTTGCCAGTACCATGCTGTTTTTATCACAGTAAGCTTTGTAGTATAGTTTCAAGTTGGGGATTGTGATACTCCCAGCCATATCTCTGTTGCCTAATATTTCTTTCGTTCTTCTAGGCCTCCAGTGGTTCCAAATAAATTTTTGGATTGTTTTCTCTAGTTCTGTGAAATATATTGTTGGAATTTCAATCAGCATTATATTAAACCTACATAATAGTTTTGGAAGTATGGCCATTTTCACTATATTTGTTCTTCCTATCCAGGAACCAGGGATGTCTTTCCATTTTCTTATATCCTCCTCAATCTCCTTTTTCAAAGTGCTATAGTTTTCAGTGTAGAGGTCTTTTGCTTCCTTTGTTAGACTGACTTGTAGATATTTCATTTTTTTGGATGCTATTGTAAAAGGAATTGTTTCCCTAATTTCTCTCTCATTGAGTCTGTTATTTGTATACAAGAAGGCTATTGTTTTTTGATTGTTGACCTTGTATCCAGCTACTCTACTGAATCTGTCAATTAAGTATAGAAGTCTTTTGGAGGAGTTTTTTGAGTCTTCTATGTAAAGTATCATATCATCAACAAATAATGACGGTTTAACTTCTTCCTTTTCTATTTTTATGCCTTTCATTTCTTTCTCTTTTCTAATTGCTGTGGCTAATGTTTTGAGAACAATATTATACAGGAGTGGTGATAGTGGGCCTCCTTGTCTTGTTCCTGACTTTAGCATGAAAGTTTTCATTTTTTGACCATTTAGTATGATGTTGGCTGTTGGTTTTTCATAAATAGTGTTAAGTTTAGATAAAGACTTCTATTCCAATCTTCTGTAAGGTTTTTATCATGATTGGGTGTTGGATTTTGTCAAATGCCTTTTTTACATCTATTGAGATGATCATGTGGTTTTTGTCCTTGACTTTGTTAATACAGTGTATTACATTTATTGATTTATAAATATTGAACCATCCGATTTGGTCAGGGTGTATGATCTTCTTGATGATCCTTTGTATTCTGCTTGCCAGTATCTTGTTGAGCATTTTTGCATCAATATTCATTAGGAAGATTGGCCTGTAGTTCTCTTTTTGGGTTGTATCTTTCCCTAGTTTTGGAATGAAAGTAATACTTGCTTAGAAATAGACTGACAGAATGGATTAAGAAGCAAAGTCCAACAACATACTGTATACAAGAAACATACCTAACTCAAAAAGAAATACATAGACTGAAAGAAAAAGGATGGGAAACAGTTCTCCATTCCATAGGAACCCAGAAAAAAAGCAGGGGTAGCAATTTTATCTGCAGACAAAGTAGATTTCAAACCAAGACACGTCTTTTTATTGTCAGTTTGAAAACCTGCTTTCCTTTTTTGAAGATGCTCTACAAGCTAGAGTTCAAAGACACTTTTTTGATGACTCCTAATTCGCTGAGTTACTCCCATGCATATGTGAAATGCGTATGATAATAAAATTTTGTTTTTCTTTTCTCAATCTCTTCTTTTGGGGATCCATCCCAACTGAGAACCTATGAGGATAAAAGAAAAAAGTTATTATTCCTCTCTAGAATCAATTTCAAAAAGTTAAGAATAAAGCCACATTGCACATGCTTCATCATATTTCAGAACAAATAGAAAATTTATTAGCTTCTTTTCCTATGTAGGTTTTCATGAAGCCAAACAACCAACCTAATAAAAATGAGTTCAATATACGAAAGCTAACAGCACATTTCCCTCCAATTCCCATAATTAGAATTGCAATGTTAATATCACAGCAGCCCTGATTACCAATGTCTTTGAGAATAAACTTGATGAGAGCAGGTGGTTCTGGGATCAGTTAGGGAGCTTGATTAACCAAAGAATGGGACAGGCTTTTTTTCTTTGCCATGTGAAGATGTCCATGGTGCCTGAAGCCACCAGAGACAGCAAAGAAGCCATGGCCTCGGAGTCTAAGACCCAAGAGTACTAGAAACTAGAAAGCCACAGTGACAAGTTGTGGAAGCTGCTAGAAGAAAGCCAGTGAGTGAGTCTGCTTAGAATTAGAAGTGCTTTAAAGATCAGAGATATAATGAAGGGAACACAGTGACATAACTGAGAATGCATTCCCATGACAGTTGTTGTGAAGTCATAAAGAAAAGGGTTGAATCCCAGCCTTAATGCTTACTAGTTATGTGAATTAGGGAAATTTATTACTTAACATGCCTGCAATTCTGTCTTGCCATCCAATATAGTAGGGTTCACACTGTGAGGCTATCATGGAAATTATATAATGCACATAAATCTTCTCCTGATTCAGGCCTTCAAATATCATGAAAGCTTACTTATACAAATAGAGTTTAAGCTTTTAATGTTTGATTTTAAAACAAAACAATGGAGTCTTTGTGGTAAACAGACGTTTTTATTTTAAAAATACGGTAATAGAAAAACACCTTGCAATATCTTTACTCTGACACAGTTTCCCTCAGTATAGAGAAATTTTGTGTGTCTGGTTTTTTTGCTGTTCTATTATGTATATAGGCTATATGCATTTATGAGAGATTTGTAAAGGAGACAAAAATACATCATCTCCTTCAAGGGATTCTGTCTAATTCATAAATATTATTTTTAAAAACAAATACTCTAAGTCATTAAAATAGAGGTACTGGATACGAAAGATTAATTCTGATTTGACCACTTGATAAAAATTCTTTTCACCACGCTCATCTCTTCGTGGACGGCTACTTGTAAACGGGTCACTCCTGCAGTCAGAACTGTTTTGATGTCCAGGGAAAATCGATCAGGAAGACTGGTGTGTTATTTTAAACAGTGATGAGCTTCAGTGATCCTATTCTTTAGTAAGGGTTTTTTTTGTGGTACCTTTGATTGGGTTAAAGAGGCAAGACACACATGGAAGAGAACTGGTCGCTCCAGTGGATGCAGACACAATCCGAGTCTAATATGTATTTTAATAAATTATTACAGCAGATTTCGCTTTGAAGGTTTTCCATGTACAGAGGCCTCTCTTCCCAATGCCCTATGAGACATCTTATGCTGGTTCTAACAAAAATTTGAAATGCTTGGATGTAAGATGCAGTCATAATATTCATATTTTACTCCAAATTCAAATTTTGCTCTTCATGAAGGTCAAATTTTTGTATATTTTAATTTGAAGTAAATTTCTATGATTTTTTATTATTGAATCTTTTTGTTACTCTCAATCGTGTATGGGCTTGGAAAACGTTACTCTCCTTTTTAAAACATAAATTTTATTCTATATATGAGTTTAAACTGTAATATATACACAGATAGTGAAACAGATCAACCTCTTTCTGTAACCCAGTTACTCACTTGTAAAATTGAGAAAATTCTACCGTTTTCTTCCTTATGTAAATTTTGTATAAATCAAAAGTATTTTGCATTAAATTAAGCTTTCTTAGTACAGTGGTGGTGCTCCTTTGAATCCTAAACTCACTGAATAATTTAATTCTAGGTGATAGGAGAAGAGCAGGCCCACTATGTCAGAATTGTTTTTCCTTTTTCATTATAGTTCACATAACTCAAGTATCATCAAAATATTCACAAATACTTACCTCTAAAAGTTCAAAAGCTACAATTGCATATATAACTCAAAAAAAGTCCCGGAATTTATTAATAAATAATGTAAGATAGAGATGTAATTTTCTTTTCACTTCTCTGTTGATAAGCACTTTTAATTAATGTCCTTTCTTGCTGATTTGTAATGACTTCCAATTTGTATAACTTCAAATTTTCCTTACAAATTTTTTTTCTGAATTTTTTTAGTGTCATCCTTTAATTAATTCATCATCGTAACTCCAGGCACCATCTTAGGTAGTCTAGCTGTGTTATAATTCTTTTATTTGTTTATTTTCTTAGGTTTTCTGAGACAGAGTCTTGCTCTGTAACCCAGGCTGGCCTCAAACTCACAGCAATCCTCCCTCCTGCCCCAGCCTCCCAGGTGCTGGGATTACAGGTGTGCACCACCATGCCTGGCTGTGTTACAGTTCTTAATGTTCAATACTAAGAGCTTTCTTTACTCTTATTTAAATAAGGCTTGGCTACTCTCAGACTCTCAAACTTTCTTATCAATTCTAAAGCAACTGTTAGGAATTTTCATTGGCATCGCTTTGGATTTTTGATGGCATGGGAAATATCATTTCCTTTAACTGATAACTAATCACACATATGAAAAATATGTATCTTTCCACTTATTCAGAAGTCTTTCCTGTACTCATTTTTTTCCATTAAAAGACGTTTGTATTTATACTGGTGAAGATATATTAGTTTCAGGTGCTTTATTATAGCAAATAGTTGAACATTTGATGCTCATTTTTCCCAAGACATGTTATATTCTTTTCTTTATACAACAGTAAACATTTATTTTCAGATATTGGCTACCATTATATACGTCAGAGGTTGCTGAGACTATGTAATGACGTTCAGCTGCATTTTTATATATCGTTTATTTTAAATAGATAACACTTAAATGTGTGAAAATATTAATAAAATTATAAAAGATATCCAATTTCCTACCATGCATTAAAAATAGTGTTACTGCTATTAGTTAGTTATGGTGAGACCAGCACATCAAGAGGGAGCTGATGCTGCAGTTCCGGGGTTTCCCGGCTCTCAGATTAGGGACTCTTGTGGTTTAGATCTGCAGGGGGCCCCCAGAAGCCTCATGTGCTCAGAGGCGGGACTTCCGGGAGGTGATTGGATACTGGTGCTGCTGTGGGTCAATCCAAAGATGCGTTCACAGACGTACGTCCCGTCAGGAGGTGAGACCTGGTCACCAGGGCATGCTTCCCAAGGCTGCTCCCCGTCCCCGTCTCTGCCTTCACTCTCTCCTCCCTGCCTCCCACTGTGTGGGCACCTTGTACTGTGGCTGGCCCTTCCCTTATGCCCTGCCTGAACCTTGCCAGCCCAGCTCGTACACTTTGAAACTGTGAGCTAAGATAAACCCTCCTCTTTGAAATTGCAGTTGTCTGGTGTTTTGCCCCAGCAATGAGGAATGTGCCTAAGACGAGCCCCCATTAAGGCTCATCTTCAATGCCAAGCTGAGGATGAAGCCTCTAATACCTGGGCTTTTGGAAGTCATTTCTGACCCTAACTGTGGGCGGGAGGGGAGCTATAACACAGCGCCCTCCTGTGCTTTCCGTGGGAAGGAGACAGCGTATGTAAATCTAGGACTGGTTAATTTGAATAATTTCAAGAGGTTCCTGGACCTAAGTCTTGTCTAATCACCTGGTACCTTTTCTTGGGTAAAGGTGTGTGAGAGCCAGATACAGCAAGTGCTGATTTATGGGTTATGGGTTGGTTTTTTGGCTGATGAGAACTGCATTCTACAATACAGAGAATAAAAACGCGTGATCAATATTCCATCCCCAACTCTCTCACATTTATTTCAAGAAGCAAATACTGTTAATATTCTCATTTTAGACATAGTCTCTCTATTTCCATATTACATAATTGCATTTTTCACAAAGACTTGGATGTTGTGCCCTCCAATGCATTTTCTTTTAGTTAACAATATGTATCAGATATGTTTTCATATTGGTACATCTAAACTTTCTTAAATTCAACTTATCAGCTGCAGAATTTCAGCAAAATGCTATATTATGATTTATTTCACTATTCTTTTGAGGAGGGCATAGAGTTTAATTCAGTCTTTTACTATCACAAAAAAAATAGTGCAATGAATATGCTTGTCCCTATATACACTTTTACATTTATTTATGAGAAAAGAAGAAAATTATTGATTCACATAGTCAAGCTTCTAGAATTACATATATTTACAATTTCTCTTCAATAAAGCGTATACCAATTTATTCTTCCAACAACGTTTGAGAAAGCCAGTTTCTCTCAAACTCAAGGTCATTAAAAAAGGATGAAAGCATACACCTGTATATACATATACATACATGTATAGATGCATATTTATGAAACATATACATATATTATTTACATATTTCATGATATTTTATTTAGAACTTTTACAATTCCTGTATACTCAAAATGTTTTTTTCTAGTGTTTTTTTCTCCAAGTCTCCTTTCCATTTCTGACGATAGCTCCATTAAATAATTTTGGGAATCTTTTATCTCTCTGCCTTTGCTTGACTATATATAACAAAACATTATATATTTCTTGAATGTATGGCACAACTTGCTCTACAAATTATTGTGCCTTAGTGTCTCTATTCTATAAGCAGATAAGTATTCATCTATCTCACTCATGCGATTGGCTTGTGGTAGTATTTAAGGAGGTTTTGAAGGTGCCGAAAGTAAAACAAACAAACAAACCTGAAATTAATTAGTGAGTCCATTTTTTCATTTACAAACTTAAAAAGCAATTTGAGCTTGAATTAAAGAAATGATTTGCCCACATTTGAATAGATTATAATTCTCTGGGTAAAAAGAAAAAAAAAAAAGAAACCTGTATTCCCTCAATTTCCCACACACAAGGAAAATTCCCAAGTGTATTATCTACTAATAGCACCAAATTTGACCCATTTAACTTATTATTTTTGGATTTCTCTCATTATTTTATATACTGTGCATTTCGTGGTCTTTTACAAAACAATGAAAAAATCAAGGAAGTCACTTTTACAAGATATCGAAGATAACTATATTTTTGTGCATTATGACCTGGTTTCTGATCCTCACTTAAGTAGCTTTATTCACTAATTTGTCCCCTTCCTTGGTACCCAAATAGAGGAGTCATATCTCATATAAAATGGGCTCCCTGTTTCCACCACTTTTTGTCCTTTGAATCCTCAGTTTTATTATTATGTGAGGAAATGTAGCCTTTTTCACAGGTGACTTCCAGGAGGAGTGGCTGATGGTTTCCTGTTTGCATTAACCTCGAACTCTTTTTAGTGGGCTTCCCTGTGTGCCAGCAGTGACAGAAGAATACCTTGACCCCTTGACCCGACAAAATTATCAGAGCTCATAAGATATTTTCCACAACTCAAAGAGTATTTCTCAAATTAAAACGGAACCCCTTTCATCACAATTATTCATTGCCTGTCGTTTTACTCTTGGCATCTGTTAGTAGATGCTGTTGTAGACTGCTAAGCTACTTAGCAATAGTATAGGGCAGCTCGGCAGGTCTGGCCCTCAGTACAGAAGACAAATGGCAGAGGCGCATTCACTAAAGGCTGGGCTTCAAGAAGAAGAGGAAGGTTAATGCCCACACACTTCCCCTGGGAATGAACAGCAGTGACTGATATTCTAAATAGGCATCAGTCAGCTTGGGTGGGGACCAAAATCTCCCTAGCCCATTCCTTTCCCCCAAATCCCCATTCATTCCATGTACAGTTGCTATGTGACTTGCTTCCCCATTTGACCCTCATTTAATCAATACTACCTAAGCAACTATATTTATCGTAATCTTATTGGTTAACCCTTAGTTTAGTCCCACCTCATACCCACCTTGTGCTTTCCCATTGGATCAATATTGCCTAAAGGACTACACTTGTAATCTTATTAGTTGACTATATTTTTGTCCCACCTTGTGGCTTTACTCAGTAAAATACCTTTGAGAAGCAGGGTCCATGGGCAACCCACCTTCTGGACTCCCTTCTGTCTCCCTTAGGCAGAAGCTGTTTTTCTCTCAATAAACTCTTAAACTCCATTGTTCCTAGAATCCATTCTTCCACTTCAGAGGATAGGAACTTGGTGTTTTGGACACCTAGCAGGTTGGGAGTTATAATATTTCCTTATATTATTTGGAGGTCCATAGATCATATGCCTATATCAGTACCACAAGGATGTAAATTACGTTTTGTTTTCAATTTTATGTTTCATTTTTATAGATAAAGAAATGAGACTCCAGAGGCTTACAAAAATGCCATTTAGTCAAAGACCGCATTCTTTGACTGTTATAGAGAGCTTTCTTTAAAATATATTACAGTTGCACAGACATTATTGAGCTTGTCTGCGTTTATAAGCAAACGTGAGTTAGGAATTTTCTTCCCTTTTCTGACAACTTCATCATGAATATCACCTCTGTACACCAAGTTCAGCTAAAGGAGAGTGAGACTACATCAGATACAACTAAGGTCTATATTTGAATTCTGCTTCTCAGGGCTCATTCTACAGCATGACATTTTATTTGTGGAAAGTTAATAGACACAAATTCATTTTAATGTACTATGTCATAGTTTATTTATTGTTTGATCCTTGAACTATTTTTCCTAAGCAATGAGAATCCAGTAAGTTGTACCCAGAAAACTCTGCCTTCCTGTAGAATTTCAATGGAAGTAATGTGTGATTAAACTGTGAGTTAATTATGTAACCAAGTCAGAGAACATTAATGAACGCTTTTTTAGTGGGAAATTGTTTAAAAAAAGAAAAAAAAACTGCTGTATCAGTGACACTGAGATTCACTCTCTGGGTTTGTTTTATGAGTTAAGTTTCAAAAGTGTTAGGCAAAAAAATGCTGCCTTTATGAGAACATTTTCTTTCTGTGATTGTTTTTGGATGCCAAATTTCCAGGGCTGTTTGTACGCTCAATTTAAGGGGCAAGCACTTAATACCCAGATTGGTTAATTGCACCAATTATTACTCAACAACTAAAATTATATTTGCATACACAAACAAGAACACACCACTGAAAACGCTTCCTTCTCATTTTCTCCTAAAACCTGCTACATTGAAAATGACATGATTGTTATTTTAATAAGCAGGGATTATCCTAATCCTTTCCCCTCTCTCTTTCCATTAGCACAAAGCTTTTCTTTTGCAAAGATCACAACTCAAAAGAACAATTTGGCTTCAACTCTAGTACCAAGGGATACCACTTCAGTGGCTTTTCACAGAAAAGAATTGGCTAGACCCAAATAAGCAAGAGTATCTTAGGGTGTTCAGTATTCAGACCCCCTGAGCCATGAATTCAAATGTGAACCCACTTCATCATTAGATTCCAATTGTTTTTCAGGATTAAAAACAAACCTTTATTAGTGTCCTTTAAATTTACTCTCCACTTATTTGATGAATGTGTTTGTAAAATATTTACATTTTTGAATTAATAAAAGTCAGTCTTAATGCTGGTCTGTAGTTTCTTACCTACTTGGACTCTGAATGAATCATATAATTATGTAATTTTTGTTATCATCAAATTCTGTGCCCAAAGCTTTTCCTTTAGAGGAAGAGAGTGAAGTTTGGAGATAGAGAGGAATTTACCCATTGTCAAGGCTTGAACGCCCAGTCCTGCCAAATTCTGAGGATCCTACTCCCAGGCTTATTAATGTTCTGTGTCTCACCCTTCCAGTTCCATATCCTGGATTTCACCCAGTGGCTTTGAAAGCTAGGGCCTCCCAAGTCCCCGGAAGAACTAAGCCTTTCTCTCCTCCTCTCTGGTTTTTGTAGAATATGACCCTTCCTTGTTCATTACGCCCACTTTTTATTGTTATTTATCCTTCTATAACTGGGATAGATTCACTGCTATTATTTTTTGTGTGTCTATTTTCACTTTTTGGGCCCTTTCTTAGGATACACGGTCCTTGATGACAGTTATTTTACCTATCTTTGACATTCACTATTGCATACAATGAGCATCCAGACACTTGAAACAGTAAACGTCTGTCTTTGGGGAGAATTTTCTTTGCCTCTATGTTTGAAATCAGGTCCTTACCTCTGTGTAAGCTATTTTATTCACAGTTAGATTGTCTTGATATCATATGCATCTCATATATATATATATATATATATATTATAGCTCCTCTCCTTTGTTAAAATGATAAACATAAATGAAGAGTGAAGCAGTTCAGTGTGTTTATAATACTTTGCAATCACTTCATTTTCAAAAATATTTTGCTTCTTCACTATTGAAAATAAGAAAAATAATGTGAACAAATGCACCAGACACGTTTAATAATCAAAGAAGCCTTTATTTATGACCATTGCATAAGGGAGAGAGTATGACCTCAATCCTGCTGAGGGAAAATGATGAGCTATTTTCACCACTTGATTAGAAAAGTGGAAAAGTAGGGTGAAAGTGTGGAGTGGTGAAGAAAATCTTGTGCTGGTAGCCAAGTGGATCTTATATGTTTGGTTCCCACATTTCCTCAGAGACGGGAAGATGCGAGTTCTGTCCTTGATAATTTCATTTTAAAGAAATGGTATGGAGGTCTTTGGGAAAGATAATTCTGGTTATAAAGATGACAAGAGGCTGAGGGAAAAAATGCCTCTCAAAAGGGTGAGAAAGAATTCAGAATTACAAGTTTTCTGAAGTAAGTGCTTTATGAAAGAGAAGCTCCAGCTCTGGTAGCCAGAAAGAAAGCTGTCCGATGTTAGACCCGGCTGATGGAAAGCTAAGGCCATCATGGTGAGGACAGACTGTATTACGTTTGCTGATCCTCTGTGATTTATCATGCTGTTGACTACAAGTCATGGAAAATACATAAAAATGGTTTATTTATTTAACTGTTTCATTTAGGCAGAATTTCCCAGCTAATGAGTTTCCAGAATTGGTTAGTGGAGCAACTCAACGATTTCATTAAAAACTCACTTTATGTCCTACATCCCTTGCTACTGCTTCCATGGTCACAAAATGGCCAAGTCCTTGTAGCCACAAAAATGGAAGTAAACCTTCAGGTGCTCTGACAACACAGGCATATATCAGAGTAATTCTGGCTAAGAATCAGCTTTTAGGAAAATCATTCCACATTTCATGGTCTAGAATTATCTCATATGCTCCTTCTTAATCTGAGCCTAGAATGACGAATCAGGATAGCTTCATTTGCTTAGCATCCATAAGACTTTTTTTTTTTTTTTTTTTTTTTTGGAGACAGGTTCTCACTACGAAGTTCAGGCTGGTTTTGAACTCACTATGTAGCTCAGGCTGGCCAATAACTCACCATGATCCTCCTGCCTCAGCCTCCAGGATGCTGGAAGTACAGGCATGCGCCACCATACCTAGCTAGCATCTATAAGATTTACTCCTGCATTTCTTGAGGCAATAGTGGATGAAATGAAAAAGACTTTTTATTGAAAAAAGTAGAAATGATCATTGGGAAGAAAACAGGCCATAGGGGAAGATCCTATGAAGAGAACAGAACATTTTTATTGTAATATTCACATTTTAGTATTGTTAAATAACTAGATTAAGATAATAAAAATGAGTTCTCTGAACACCTGAAAGCATGACTGCTTTCTGTATTTACCAGTCTTTCCAAATATGTCATATTAATGCAACAGTTTCTACATCTAGAGATGACATACTAAGGCATTGGGAGTAATCCAGCTCTCTTTCCCATATTTTGTTTCCCCACCTCCCTGTGGATGTATGCAACTGCATGTATCAAATATGATTATTTTATCTTGTTAAAGCATTTTACAAATAGAAAATTATGTGTTTGCTTTTGTAGTGTGTTTGGATTCTCAATTTCTTAGTTTAAACGTTAATACATTTTATCCATGATGAATGGTTGATAACTCATCTGGAGTTGTGGATAATTTAATAAAATGGCAAGAAAATGTTTAAAATATCTGATTTTCTCAAACCATTCATAAATAAGTTTCAATAATCCTATTTTTTGGTACATAACAGTTTCCTACAATATATGATGCTGCCCATTTTGTATTTTACACACAGAGACTGCAAGGATTTCTCTATCTCACAGATAGTATTATTTTCAGGTCATAAAGTTTTTAAAAATTCCTGACAAAAAGAAATGTATTATAATTAAATTAAAATTACATTGAACTTAAGTAAGTACTAGAGGAGAATGTACATACAAAATCTCTGAAATTTTCTGTTTCTTCACAAACATTTTTAAAATTAATCATTGGGTCTTCTGCATGGCTTATAATTCATCTAACTTTCTGCAGGAAGTTTAACCATATATTACATTGATAGGAATCTTGTATTTTCTATTATTATTTTTAAAATGCATTTTATATTTAATTTGAAAGCAAGCAAACCATTATTTTTTACATTTTGTTTATTTTGCTAATATGAAGTCATAATTGATCTCATATTGATTTTACATCTACTAACTTTCAGAACATAATATTAATTATAATAATTTTCTGTTAATTTTCTTGTTTAGCCTATGTTGGCTATTGTTAAAATTTCTTCAAATACTGACAGTTTTGCTTTTTTCAAGTCCGTTTATGTTTCTATTCTTTTCATACAATTCTGCAGTGGTTTCATTTCAGTTCATTGTGCAACTGGATTGGTGATACTGGACTTTCTTTTTTTTTGTTCCTGATCCTGAAGTCGAAATTTTGATTTTTGTTTTGGCCCAGTTACTTTTCTGCTATCCTTCATAAGGTGAAGTTAGCTCTGGTTTTGCTTCTTGAGAATTTTGAGCCTGAATCAGAAATAATTTGTACATATTTAATTGAATTCATTAGTGAACTATAAAGTGCACTCCCACCTGGCCAAGTAATATCACCTAGATCAAGAAACAGAGCATTAACATTATTCATATTGACTTAGTCACTGTTGCCATTGCTGGAACAAAATACTCAACACTCTCAAGTTAAAGGCGGAAGGATTTATTTCGGCTCAATTTGTAGAGGTTTCCATCCCTAATTGGCTGGCTCCCAAGCAGGATGGTATGGGCGAGGCACACGACAGAGGAGACACGGCTCATGTTATGATAGCAGAAAGGAGCGAGAGAGACAGAGAGAGAGAAAGAGAAATGAAGAGAAGGAGAGGGAGGGAGATACACCCTTCTAGTCCACACCTTAATGACCCATCACATCCAACCGGGCTTCACTTCCCAACATCACATTTAGTTACGAACTCATCAGAAGACCAGCCCACTGATGAGTTTGGAAATGACGGGTTTGCAAAATGTAAAATACACATATCTTCAGTTTTCATAAATATAACTAAATTGTTTTGCAAAGTGCTCTTCTCAACTTGACTCATTCATCAGCTGTGTATGAGAATAAAATTTACTCTGTATTTTTACAAAAGTTAATCTATTTCTCTATCTACCTACTTGTCATTTTAGCCATTCTAACAAGGCTGTAGTGGCTTTAATTTGCACTTCTCTGATGACTACAGAGTATTATCAAATTGAACATCATCATTTTTTAAGTGGCCTTTCAAGATTTTACTCATTTTCCTATAGAGTTGTCTGTATCTTTTTTATTAACATAGAGCAAACTTTATATCAGGTCCTTTGACAGATATATAGATATATATATATATATATATGCTTTTGATATTTAGGTCTGGATTTGTAATTCCTCTATATTGATTTCTGTCCATTGCATTGTATCAGACTTCTTTGACTCTTGTAACAAAGTGTCATGCTCTTAGTGGTTTAAAGCCACAGAGATTTCTCATTTTAGGGTTCTGTAAGTCAGAAGCCTTATACAGGTCTCGTTGGAGTAAACACAAGGTATCAAGCAAGGCAGATTACTTTCCAGAGTCTCTAAGGGAGAATCTACTTCCCTGACTTTTCCAGCAACTAGAACTTATTTTCATTTATCATCTTTTGACAACCTTCCATCTTCAGTAACAACAACAGCAAATAGAGTCCTCATATTGCTTTACCTTTATCTCTTCCCAGTTTTAGGGAATGTTGTGTTTACGTTGGACACATGCAGGTATTATTGTATACTTTCTCTATTTTAAGCATGCACTTCCGTCTGTAAACTTATGTCTTCTTTGCTATGTAAAGGTAACATTCAGGGTCCAGGTTGGGGACATTGACATCTTTGAGAGACAATTTTCCACCTGCCAAACGTATCATATAGAGTATAAGATTCATGTTTCTTCCCATATTGACCTTGAATTAACCAAATGTCACCCACTAAAGATATGATGTACTGATGTATTAAATATAATTTTTAATTATTTTCTGAACTGTGTTGTTCTGTTCTTATGTTTATCCCATGCTATCTTAATTTTTATAATTTTTGTTTTTTGATAAAGTCAAATTTTCCATCAAATAAATGTGCAGCTAAATTGATTTTCTTCAAGCTTGTTTTTATTAATATTGGTCTTTTTAGTTATTGGAAATATTTTGGAATGATGCCCAATTCCAAAAATGGATTTTGATTGCATTCAATTTTGAAGAAAAGTGACATTTTTATAATGCTTCTACATATTTTAAAAACTTCTTATAGTTTGTCATTGAATTTTTGAATGTTGCTATTTAGAGATCAATACGTTTTTATAGATTAGTTGATGTTAGGTGTTTTATGGTACCACCTTAAATTGTTTTTGAAATTGTATGTGCTTTTTGTTGCTGATACTTGAAATATAACTGATCTCCATTCACTCTCTTTTGCACTGACCTTGTCGTGTAAATTTATCGATTTTTAGCTTGTCTATGGACAGCCAAAAAGTCTGCTTGGCTTTTGAGAAGTTCTCAAATTAACTTTAAAGTTTTACTTCATGGTAAATTTCATAACTGGGCATTTGAAAAGCCAATCAATTCCTAATATTGAAAGCAAAAGGTCTCCCTCTCAGAACTCTTGCCTCTCAGCCTCTTATCCGAGCCTAAAATCAACAGATGTGCCCAGGAGAGCAGGCATTTCAGAAGGTCAGGCATGTCCGCAGGGCTGCCTCTCCTCACAGGCTCAGCTCCTTGTATTTCAGCTCAGGAACTCTGCAGCTCTCTGGAGGTATAAACTGGGGAGTTTTGTATTTTGTCTGACTTTTGTTGTGTTGGTCTGCTCGGTGTCTTACTTGGGAGTAACTATCAGGCACTGAACTTTCTGAAGTTGTTTATATAAGCATAGGAAAAAGAAAATTCATTTTCCTCTTATTTAGGGTTTCTAATGTTAAAATATATTTTAAGTTCTCTGATAAATTAATCTGACTGGTCTTTAATCTTAGTAAAATTCGCCTTTATGATTTCTTTCCTTCTACATTAGATTTTTTGGACTCATTCTGTTATTTAACAGTTTAAACACTGACATTTGATTTGTTAACTTTTAACTTTGTTTCAAAAGTAAATGTGTATATAAATAATTTAACAGTAATCAAGATTTTAGGTATACTGAATGGATAAAAGAATCATGTCTACTTTTAGGATCGAATTAAAAATTGTGCACAAAATTCTATTCAATTGGTAAAGAAAATTATCTTCAAATGAACACATAAAACAAGTAGGATTGCTGAAGCAAAAGAAAAATAGAGAAACATTCTAATTGATTGACATTCAGAGCTGCAGCGTTATCAACAGTAAATCTTTATGTAGCACTTGCATGGATCTTTGAAAGTAGGCGTGTTTAATGTTAAAAGACTTTTTAAATGTCTGTTTTCTGAATGTTGTTCTTTCTTGTTAGATAAATTCCCCATAATATAATTGAGCTGGCTACCTAATCCCTAATTTAAAGCTGCATGATCAGAGAGAGCACAAAGGCTTTTCTTTGCCAGTACCACTAAAAAGAAATAGTAATAAAATTACTACTAGGAAAGTTTTTTGACTGATCCATCCCTGTTATCATAAGAAGGATAAAAATTTTTTTCAGAAAACAAACAAAAAGAAAAAAGCCAAAACAATATCCACCTGCACACGTAAGAAGCTAACACTCAGAGAGCTATGGCTGCTCCAAGGCGAATGCTCAATACTTGTTAGGTTATATTACAGTTAGGGATGCAGGCATTGGGACCATGCCTGCCACCATGCAATCTGGAATCTAGAAGATGACGATTCCAATCATATCTGTCCTGCTAGGACAGTGATTGGCCCCTTTGCATCTTCCATCTCTTATGTAGGAGTTGCACAAGGATGACACGTTTCTGAGAAAATTAAAATAAAATTTGGTTGTAGAGACTGTCACAGTGTGCAGTCCATGAAGGGGGGCAAAACATACTAGTTCAGTCCCTTGTGTTTGCTTCAGGGTCATGATTTTTTAAAAAAATTTTATTGGTACATTTTAGGTTGCAATAGTTAAAACATGGAAATAGCCTAATTGCCCATCCACTGGCAACTGGATAAAGAAAATGTGGGCTTTTTTTTATAAAATAGAGTAGTGCTCAGCCATAAAGAATGAGAAATTAGAGGCATGTATAGTTAAATGGATTCACATTAAGTGAAATACATAGGACACACATATGTAAATACCAAATATTCTCTCTGGTGTGAGAAACAAAGTGTAAATAGGGATGGTGATTTTCAGCTTGATCCTGGCCTTACCTTTGGAAACACACACTCACCACACTTGTGTGTGTCTCAGCATCCTACAGTTTACCCAACTCTCCAAGTGAGGCCAAATTATTTCCTTCTAAAATGGGAGGTTGGAGATACAAAAACACACTATAAATGATAAGATTCCAAGAAGGTACAGTTACTATTTAGACATAAGGGATTATTAAGAAAGTTGACATGATTTGCTGTATCACTTTTAATAGCTCAGCGACTTTCTAGAAACAATATAGGCTAAAACACTTGTCATGTCATATGATTTGATGCTATCTGGTTTTATTTGAAGTTAGTAACAAACTCCAATGTTGTTTATGTTGGTTACTTATCCTGTATTGGTTAATATGTATCGTGATTTAAGCTATGTGGTTAAAAATAAAAATGCCTAGAAATCAATGTATCTTAGACAAAGATAGCAGATCCTACTTTTGCTAGACCCAGGAAGCTCTGAAGTATGCTCGTAGTCCTTTGATTGTAGCACATCTCTTCATTCATTTCCAAGTCCTGTTCAATAGTGCATTTTTAACATCTTCAATGTCATCATTGTTATGTATGAAATACTGTAGAAATGTAAGTAACCTATCATATTTAAGCAGCTCTCTTTTCCCCTTTACTAAAGCAATCGTCACTGAAGTATTCCCTCTGCACGTCTTCTGCTGTATTGTACGAGTTCTAGGTTGTTGTATTTCCATTTTATATCTGTGTATGTTTTAATCTCCCTGACATTTCCTCTTTGATCCATAGATTATTTGTTTAGTTTTCCTCTGTCACTAACTTTCCATATGTTTAGGAAATATGTTGCTTAATTTCCATGTGTTTAGAGATTTTCCTGTTGTCTTTTTTCTGTGTCCAGTTTAAATGGTCTGTGGTTGATAAACATACTCCTTATGTTTTCAAATTATTTACAATTGCTTATGCTTATTTGTGTTCTATAATATGTTCTTTATTGGTATGTGTGCCAAGATCACTAGAAAAGAAGGTATATTCTGCTAATGTCGATTAGAATATTCTGTGAATAGTAATAAGAATGGTTCCCTGTTTTCTGTTATTTGCTCCATAATAAATTTCTCCATTATTTTTCATGATTTTCTCTGGGTTACTGGAAACTTTTTGATTTTATGTTGATTTTCTTAAGAGTGTTTTAGTACACCTTTTGGTATCACATTTGTAGGGGTTACTATATTGTCATTACTGTATTGTCTTTCACTAGTTTGAGGGAAGCTTTATAATCTTATCTTCAGTCAGGACAATTTACTCCCACATATATTTTAATTCCGGTTTTTTTTGTTTCTCTGGGACTGAGGATAGAACCCAGGGCTCCCCTGGAGAATACTCTATTCCTGAGCTACAACTCCAAGCTTTCTACCTACATTTAGAGACACAACACGGAGTGACATAGTTTTGCTTTAATTCCCACATATAAATTAGAAAACACAAGAGGAGAAAAAGTCTAATTAGTCTCTCTTTTTCTTTTTTTTTTTTCATTATTTAGCATGTTCTTTACTTTCTGAGATTATAAGGTCTTTTTTTATTGCGTGTTTTTATGTTGTTGTTTTCCTATTTTGAGAGCTTCTTTTTTAGTCTTTTGTTAGGTATAGACCTACTGGCAAAAATAATGAGCTCTTAATTTTTCTTCATCTGAGAATATCTTGATGTCTGCTTTTAATACTAAAATATCTTTTGCATTAAATGGAAATTTGGTGGATACACTGATTTTCCTTCTGCCCTTGAGAAATGGTGTGACCCTTCTTTCTGATTGATAAAATTACTAATGAGAAATCTATTGTCATTTAATTTTTTTTTCCTTTAAAGTAGGGTGTTCTTTTTTCTCTCATGCTACTTTCAAAGCATTTCTTTTGTCTTTACTTGTTGGAAATTTGACTTTGATGGATGATAGATTGTGAGTATGATGGATATTGTGGATTTTGTTGTTTTCTTTGGAATTCACTTGGCTTCTGAAATCTACAGATTGACTCATTTTTGGCCGTATTTTGTCAGTTTTTAACCTTTATTCCAGTGAATAATTTTCAGCCTACCTTCTCCATTTGGAACTACAATGGCATGAAATTCAAACTCTGTTGGAACCGACAGGTCCCTGACCCTCAGTTCATTTCTTTTTTGTCCCTTTTCTTTATGATATTCAAATGTGACAATATTTACTGTTCTTCCATTTGACTTGTTCATTTCTCTGGGTTTTCCATTCTACAGTCGAACCTATTCTTTGAACTTTATATCTTGGTTGTTTTCTTTTTCATTTATAGAATTACTTTTCTTTCTTCCTTTTGTCTTTTATTTGATGCAAAGGATTTTCCTTTCTTTGTTGAGACTTTTCATTCTTTCATAGGTTTAAAATATCTTCCAAATTTTTGTTGAATGATTTTTATTAAGATTTTAAGAAGTATTTGTCAGTTAATCTAACATCTCTCATCTCAGTGTTGGTAACTATTGATTGTATTTGTTTTTTGGGGGATTATAATAATTTATGGTATGGCAAGAAGTTTTAGATTAAAATCTGGCCATATCGATATGTTAACAGATGCTTTACAATACTGAAGTCTTTCATTTCAACAGGATTCCGGGACATTGCTTTTCACTGGAAAAAGACTGGGAAACTGCCTCATCTTTCCTTCAATAGAAGGAATTAAATTTATGATTTTTTTTACCATTGTGCTGCATCTTCTTTTCTTTATTTTTAAGACAAAATCTCATTAATGTACCCAGGCTGGCCTAAAACTTGTGATCCTCCTGCCTCAGCTTCCTCTTTATCTTGGGTTATAGGCATGAACCACCATACCCATCCCTGAATGGTCTGAAGTTCACCTTCTCCATTCAAACCCTGTTGATATTTCAGGGAAGCGGTCCCTTGCTACTGTGCATCATGGTGAGTGACCACCACTAGGCTTTCTCTGGAACTTTCCCCTCTAAGATGGCTAAGGTCCCTTGCTGTCATACCTCATAAAGTCTGTGGACACAGTGAGGTTATTGACAGTGGTCTCCTTACTAGTGAGCACTGGGATAAGGACCCCAAGTCTTCTGTAGATCTCCTTGGACACTGCTTACAAAAAGGGTACAGTTATCTTGCCTGCTGCCAGTGTAAGTCCAGTCTCCCAGTTCTGAGGCGGTTTTGAGCACCTCCTAGTAATCCAGCTAGGTTGGAGAGTCTACTGTCTCTGCTCTAATTTGGGGGTCTAATTAGAGGCAGGGTACCATGATTTTGTGTGTTGACTCCATTGGACGAGTTATTTTCCAATATGCAATTTTCTTTCTAGACTGCTCTTCCCAGATCTCATCCATGTCTCTTCATCCTGTGGTTGCTCATGTTTGTGGGATAGAAGCTTAACAATCAGGCAAAAAAGAAAACCTAGTGCAACACCAACCAGTCACCTGTTGGGCTATAGGTTCCCTACCAGTCTGCTTTCTTTCTTCCACTTTTGAGAGACTTATGGTTTTTTTACACAGTATTGTGACTTTTTAGTTGTACTTAGTGGTAGGAATAGGGAAAAGTATGTACTATCTGTCTTTGCAGGATCCTTGAAGGCTGCTTTAAATGAGGTCCATGGTCTTCCTCCCAGTGGGGACTCAGACCCTAGGAAGAGAATCTGAGTATGCAGCCATGGTGGATTTGCTGTGGATTTTGACTCTCCTGCCTTCCCCTAGGGAAGTGTTGCAGAAGGTCATCCTCTGTAGTCTCATCTTCACTGCCAGAGAATAGCAGTGGGCTGACGTGACACACAATTCAAGCTGGGCAGTGTGAACTCCACTTGCAAGATTTCAGGAAAGGGAGGTTTTGTGCAGAGGATGAATGCAAGGATTTGCAGGAAGGATTGAGAAACAGACAGAAATTGCTAGATCTCGACATCAGAAGAGAAGCTTTACAACTCCGAGTCACTATGTACTGAAGAGGGTGGACACTGCGAAGGATGATAATTAAGCAAATGACTGGGAAATCAGAGTGGGAGAGATTGGGAGAACTCACTGCTCAGGTGTTGCCTGTGATTTCAGAACTGCGTTCTAAATCCTTCCCACATCAGGTATTGTTGGTGCCCTAAACTTTCTGCCCCTTGCTTCATTCATTTCCCACTGTAACTAAATTTGTTTTCTTATTATTTTTACATACTAATAAATCATTCAGTGACTTGGACATATTGATTGCCCTTTCTTTGTTTGCTTTTTGTTTTTTGAGACAGGGTCTCTATGTAATTCAGGCTGGTCATAAATTCACTGTGTAGCCCAACCTGGCCTCGAATTTGTGGCGATCCTCTTGCTTCAGCCTCCTGAGTCTGGGTTTTGTCCATTTTTTAACTTGATGGAAATACATTTCTGTCCCGGCCCGCAGGTAAGTCAACGGAGACCCTAGAGGGGGAGTGAGAATGACAAAGGACAGGGGACACGAGAGATGGAGACAAGACAGGTTTCTGATCAAGTCTCGTTTATTGCGGAAGCTGCTACAGCATATATACCGTAGGGCTAGAGGGAGGGAGCAAGGGGAGGGTACTGGGGCTACTTCCTTGTTGCCGGGTAGACTTGCAGCAGGCTTAGACATGCCCGTAAAAGGCACTCAAGAGTACTGGGGGGGGGGGGAACAAGGCCCCCCCCACATTTCATAGCCTCTCCCACTTTGAATATGGTTTAGCGTATTTTCCCTTTCTGTGCTTCTCTCTTGTTGGTTACTTTGTAGTAACAATATTAGAGTAGCAGAGCTACAAGTAGAAAGTCCCTAGGATAATATTTTAGCAAACTTCTTCCAGAGCATCCACTCCCAACCCTAACAAAACACATAATACTTACAAACTCTGGTCCACATCTGGAGTGTCCAGCACCTAATAGTCCATTAAAAGGTATCCAGTACTAGGAAAGAGGAGAGGAGATTGATGCTGATTCAATTTGACAGTAAGTGTCGGTTGCCCACTTTAAGTGCAGTTATATTGCAGATGCTTTCGAGCTATGAAATATTTACATAGAAAGGCCTCTGGCTCATAATTTAAATAGCTGCTTCAAGTATGCTTCGAAGGACCTTTTGACATTTAGAGTTTGTCATTATCTATTTCACTCAGAGGAGAGATGTTAAAGGTGCTTATTGAAAATTGCAAGAAATGATTCTCATTCCTGCAAGAGCAATGGCTCAGGAGCTGAAGAATTATTGCTCTACTCATGCCACATGTGGGAAAAGAATAGATGCCAACATAATTTATATAAATATATATAATTTTATAAAATAAATATAAACTTTGAATATTCACTAGTGTACACCTAAAATGTTTTCTTAAATAGGAAAAATCATTGGTCAGAGGTGCTTTCAAAGCTTAAAAATTATCTTGGCCTCATTTTATTGTTTTTCTCGCTCAGTTTCTTTTGTCTCCTGGGTACTTATGTCCACACTGTTATTACTAAAAGCAATGGTCATGGTACCACTGTTCTGAAAGCATTCTGACAACGACAACTGAGGGCCAGAACAATAACAACATTTAAGAACAAAACATATCTAGAATATAACCCTACTAGATGTCTACTATATTGGTTACTGTGTTCAGTTTTCTTACGAAAGTTGCTTATATCACAAGGTCTACTAAAACTGGTAAAATGTATAGAATGGTTCTAGAAAAATATCCTCCTGTAGAAATATAGGTTAGGGGCATTTGTCTTTCTGATTCTGATTACTACAAATGACATAGACTTCCTTTACTTTAATTATGGTCAAAGAGAAGGATACACAGTTCTGATCAAGCACTAATAATTTACATAGCAACAACTATGTGCCCACATGGTAAAATGAGTTCTCCACATTCATTTGCCTCTCTAATTCATGCAAAGAGCAGTGAAAGACAAGTGTTAGTCAGGTCCGATATGGGGACTGTAAGGGCTTTAATGAGGTTAAATGGCTCCACTACAGTCACATTCAGGAAGCAACAAAACCATGGTGTGAACTCAGATTCAACAACAAACATCTCTTTTGTTAATCATAGTGCTGTATTGCCACTCTCTAGTTGCTACAGATCTGCTCCTCCCCCTCATTCCTGTTCTCAATAAACTATTCCATGGAGTTGGTTAGTGGTCCAAATGTTCTATTGTTTCTATTTAATTCCTAGTGTTTTATGGATACTCCTAAATTTCCTTTCAGGGAAAAAAAATATAAAGAACCACTAAAGGTTAGGAAAGACAATTATTTTATCTTAGACACTGATAAAGAATAAAATACTGAATTTCCCCGTGAAATTTGAGCCACTGTACAATTTCAATAAATAAATCCATATATCTCTTCCTCACCTAATCTATATTTCTTAAGTGCTGAGGTTTAAAACATACTCTCTTAACAAACCTTATATTTGAATAGCTATATAAGAAATGGTAATAATGTTAGGCTAATTGATCAAAATCTTAACAGCATAGCTTCTACCACCTTGTTCCAGCAAAATGATTTTAATAAAGGAGTGTGCCCTATTCAAATGAACTTGTATTAAATATCAGTTAGCTCAAAAAAAGAACTAGTTCCTGTCTTCCACAAGAAAATAAAATCATCCAGCCTGTTGGGATGACAAGCTATTATACCCAACATTACAAATAAGCTATCAGATTTCAAGTGGTAGACCACATTGGGAAGCAAGGCTGAGAAGGAGGAAGAAGGAAGTTTCCACAGAGGATATTAAGGTGGAGCGTGACAGAAGCTTGACTGGCTTAATGTGTCTGGGCTACCATATCAAAACATAATACATTGGGTGGTTTAAATTACGGTCATTCACATTCTCACAGTCCTGGAGGCTGGAATTCTAACAGAAACATGACAATTGTTAGATCTTGGTAAGTACCCTCTTCTGGCATGCAGTTGCTGACTTCTCATTGTGCCCTCCCTTGGGCTCCCCTGTGGGCACATGAGTTGGAAGAGAGAACATCACTTTTCCTCTCCTGATAATGGTACTTGTCCTGCATGAGTGTCCTGTCTTTGTTCCTTAACTGAACCTAGCAATTACTTCTGAAATACCAGACCTCTCAATACTGTAACAGTTGTTCTTAGGACTTCGACATAGGACATTGCATATTACACTAATATTTAACTATAGCCACAGTTGGTGGGAGAGATCATCTAAGAACAGAAGACCCTTGACCGTAGGATGAAGATGGGCAAAGGTAGAGGTATAAGAGGGACATACAGTGAAGGATTGGGTACCACTGGTTTGGGCAGGTAACAGATATGATGAGCACAAAATAGAACCACGATGAATGTCAGACAAAAGCTTCTGTGTGTAAACCATAGAATGTCTTGGGAGAGTTTTGAGACGTTATTTTGTTTTGTAGGGAAATAGAGTACCCTCAACACTAAAGCATAAACGTTCACTTGTATAAGATAATCAAACCACTGGGGTAACGAAGCATGCCCTAGGTCTCTAACATGTGCCCCTTGTTTATTTGGCAGAAGAGTAGAATAAGGAAGAGATAGATTCATTTGTGTATACAGCAGGAAGTGAGTATATAAATAGAAGTTGTGTCGATAAAAACCAAAAAAGAAGAATCTATTTTGGAGTTACTTGGAAGATTCAGCCTTTAGTCTTGGCAAATGACCATGTGGAGGGGCCAAAGGAAACAGGTGTATATGTGAGTACTCTAAGACACCCAGGACAAGAAAACAGAACATGTGAAGCATTTTGTTCTCATAATAGCTCCTATAATTAGCAATTTATCACAACAATGTACAATTGAGTTAAGAAATTTGGACTCTAGCAAATCTCACAGGACCCTGAGAATTGTCATACTGATGATATTCATGACAATGCACCCTTCAGGATCCAAGGCTGATTCACAAGGTAAGGCAAGATGCTCCTTGTTTTAAGCGCTTGTTGATGTTAATTAGGATGCTGCATTAGTAAGGCACAGGCCTGTTCTTACTGCATGTCTTAGTGCATCAGTTCTGCAGTTCCAGGTGCAGACAAATGTTCCCCTGACACAACCTGCATTGTGAATTCCAGAGGAGCAGAATATGAGGGGGTGGTTTTGTATTCCATCTGCCTTACCTTATCTTGCCAAACCTCCAGGTGGTGATATACATGAAATTATTATTGATTGAGAGTAGTATATTATAGTCTCAAAAACAATGACCTAACCAGGCAGAAACTTATTTCCTTCTCATCAGAGAAGGTTGGAGACAAAAAAACCTGGAATAAGTTCCAAGAAGCAATAGCTTTCTCAGTGTGACTATACTTACTGGGGTTGCATCAGGATTGTGATGTTTCAGCTACTGTGTTTTTATTGTAGGCATTGAGAGAAAGATGAAAAGAGCTAACATTCACTAGAAATTCCATGCATTTTTTTCTTTATTTCTCATCATTAGTTAGAATTTATCTATGATATTAAGTTTCAAAAATAATATTATTTAGGAAGGCAGCAAAATTTTCATTTAAAAATTGGGGTTTGTTTGCTAAAAGCAGGGAAAGATAATGGATACTGAAGACAAATAGTAAACTCTGGCCAAATTTTCAATAGCTTGGCCATCGTGTGGATTAAATGCCTAGCACTTGTCCAAGCAGCTTTCCTGTATTTGCCCTCATTAGTGTTTGTGTTCTGATAATTTTTCTCAAACAAAGACTTCAGGGAAAACAGGCATTGTGAGTGGGCTTTGCAGGACAGGGAAGTTAAATGAGCTACAGGTTTTGAGTATCCTATGCTGAATAGTAACAGGCAATTGATGAGATCAATTTTATCCTCATTAAGCTTTTACTAATCGTCATACAACTGCCCATTACTGTTTCTGCAGGTCAAATAAAATTACTGCAAACTAGGCTATAATAAATATTATAATAGTAATTTGCAGTCTTTGCAATCATAGCCTATTTCCCAGTGGGGACAGATGGCCTAGCATTGTGTAGGTGGTCACAGAACTGTGCTCACTTTTATGCTGGCCACAGGCCTTTCCTGCACTCTCACCTCAAGTCAGGCTTAGAGAGAGCTCCACATTTGCTTGCAGATGGCAAATGTCCTTTTCATGAAAGGTTTTAGCCTTGCTTTTTTTCAGTGCACACTGCTGCTTCACATATGTGACAGGGGTCAGGGCACATGACTCATAGGAGACCTCAGATAAGCTAAAAGGCAGACAGTTGGTGAGATGGCCTTTCACTAAGCCATTTGTTGTTTCTTATCAAGGAGTTCCTCTCAGAGAGGTCACCAATCAAGTCAGCCAAGGTGGCGAGGTAGCACATTCTCTTGGACCACATCCTGATTTGGAAACATCATCACCAACAAGCAAATTATTCAAGAGGTGGCACCCCGAAAGACAGAAGAGCTCTTGGAAGACACTTCCGACCATCTGGGGAGATTTACCATTAAGGATTTTGCTGTGTCTTATCTTTCCATATGAATGCTACAGTTTTGTAGACATGGACAGACCCATGCACTTAATTACACATAGCATTGTACTGGAATCTTCCGAACCTTCACTTGCTCTACACTGAAACTGCCCAGTGCAGTTGGAGTGCTCCAACGGCTGCCAAAATGGATGACTCCTCTCTGCTCATGGTTAAGCTTTTATAAAGTCAAATAAATATCTCAGCCTGAAATGCTTTGGTCCTACCTGTCAATTAATAAAAATCCCCATTTTTTACATTGAATATACCATTTTCTTTTCTTGTCAAATTTGACTTGTTACCATGTCTATTTATCCTTGGCACTCTCATCTGTTAACTACTATGTTACAGATTCTTTCTACACTACCCATTTCCACCTGTATATCAGGAATAGATATGGTGGAAATATATATATATATATATATATATTTTGGTACCAGGGATTGAACTTGGGTCCTTGCGCTTGCCCAGCAGGTGGCAAAACCACTGAACTAAATCCCTGGCCCTTAGTGGAAATATTTTTAAACTATGGGAATTTAGATGACATAACAGAATCAGAAGTACTCTAGTTTTACATTATTCTTTCATTTATTGGAAAAATGTTCATTAAGCACCTTCATTGTGTTGGCACCAATTGTAGATGGCGTGAAACTTTCCAATCTTTTGTATTCCCTGTCAAGAGTGAAAGTACATGATCTCAATCCCAAGCTTTGACTCTTTATTAGTACTTATTTTAAATTCAAAAATTAGGCAATGTTATAATCATTTAATTTGTGGAAGAGAGTGTCATAGAAAATGTAATTGAAATTTAAATCAGATTTTTACAATATAAACATGTGTAAAGAACTAACAAGAAATTCAAGCAAAATACACTCTTGGAGAGTAGCCTATATAGTGAGTCATAAACAGCAAAGATTATACTACCAAATGAGCTTGGAAGGAGAAGTAGCATTCAAAGAGATAACCTCAGCAAGGGTGAGCGGGGGAAGACTATAATGAAATACAGGTTGGTGAGAAAAAAGAAGGTATTTTTATAAAAAGTGGCAGACCAAGTTGGCTTAGCAGATCACCCTTACTGAAGCAGAGCAAAAGGTGTCATTGGGAGAATGTCTTGGATGGGTGTCTAGAAGTCCTGGGACATCTGGGAAACCCATAGCAGGTTACTGAGAATCTTTATCCAGAGAAATACCAAGAAGAAAAAGATGAATCGAAAACACTGATCAAGCATGTCATGTCTAGTTTCTGTTAGGTGTGGAGGAAGCAGGCAAGACCAGCAAAGCAGGAAGTTAGCTTATGCCTAACATGTGATGGTTTTAGCGCCTGTGTCAGATACCTCTTCCTTCCCCCTCAGGGTTTCTGCATAGAATTGTTATCTGGTGTTCTGGATCATTTGTTTCAGCTCAGTCTAGAGATCCCCCTTCACCCAGGAACAAACGCTGGTGTCTTCTTCACCTCACATCTATGGTGCTCTTTCAAGGGCTTCCCAGTTGCTACTGAGGCGGGAGACACCAATGAACCAGCTGTGTACAAATACAACCAGGAAGCTAGGGCAACAAATGTCGTTGTGGGTGGATTTTTGACCAACATAGGTAATAAATTTCCAGAGAAGTTGTCTTTACTTCCATGGATAGACTCTTAGAAAGTGTAGTAACCTGTTTAAAACCTTAATTTATTCCATAAAACCTAGCATAGTGGTATGTGATGTTGATTCCGGTAACTCCCAAGGCTGCGGTGGGAGGATCTTGAGTTCAAGGCTCAGCCACTTCAAACACAAGAAAACCCTCAAAACAAAATAAAATGTATTTCCCAAATCTATGCATGTAGATATTCAAAAATCCAATGACTACAGATGAATTTAGTAATTTTGATAAATACACTGATGGAGTCCATCTCTAAGATAAAACAATTATTCCATCCATAGAATAATATATCAACAAAGGTGGAGGAGGAATTATCTATGGAATGTATATTCTCTGAAAATTTTTCTCCATCCATGCTCAATCTTTCTGGAATTCAGTGCATTCATAAACTTAAACTGGACTATTGCCAGTTAATTTCTTTTTAAATACAGACTAAATGCAATAAAATAAAGTAATGTGCCCTGGAAGATGGCTTTTTTCTTATAAATTTGTGTTTTTGTACAAAGGACACAATTTTGTGTTCATCCAAACATAGTGAAAATTCAGATGTTTTCCATCTGTTAGTCTATAAATAGACACTAATGAATCAGTTAGATGAGTGAAAAATACATTCTTACCTGAAGCTACATCAGATTATTATTTCTTGTACTATGACTTTTTAGAAGTACCTACTTTCATCTGTTCATCACTCATATAGACTCAACCATTCTTGATCTAATAGTTTGGGGGGGTTTTTTTGTTTTTTTTTTTTGGCTCAATAGTTTTCCTCTTGGTTTGTGGCATGGGAGTTTGGCTTTAAGGTAATGTGGATGTAAATTTTACCAGAATCAGAAGCTATTAATACAATAAAATCTCTACCTTAACCTATCCCCAACTTCTGTACAATAGAGTGTTGTAATTTAATATTTAGAATTTACTCATGTTATCCAAATTTGATATGGCTCATGTACCATCTGCCCAGTTTCCTCACTTTTCAGTCCTTGGTAACGACCATTTTACTCTGTTTCAATTAATTCAACATTTTTATATTCTTCATAAAGAGATAATACAGTAGTTGTCTTTCTATATCCGGCTTATTTTCCCCAGCTTAATATTTGCCACATTTATTCATATTGTCTCAAGTGACAGAAGTTCCTTTTTTAAGGATGTTTAATATTCCATTGCATATATACTGGAAATTTAGGTTGTTTACAAATCTTGGATTTGTGAGTAATACTGCAAGCAGCACGGAAGCATGGAATATATCTTCTCAGTCTACAGATTGCTTTTCCTCTGGATATATAATTACCAATTAATTTCTGTATTCATTATTGTTATCTTCAGTATTTCTATTTCTTCCTGGTTCAGTTTTATCAGATTGTTTATTTCGAGGAAATTATTCATACCTTATAGGTTACCCAATTTCTTGGCATATAACTGTTATCGTATACTGCTATATCATTTATAATGTCTCTTTTTTCACTTATAACTTTATTTATTTGAATTATTTTTCTTTCTTGGTTTGTATGCCTCATAGTTGGTATATTTTAATTATCTTTGGAAAAACACAGCCATTTCATTTCACTGTATTTCAGTAGTCATTCTAGTTTCTATTTATTTATTTTTGCACCAATTTGTATCAATTTCTTCCTACTGGTAACTGTGAGATTAGTTCTTTTTGTTTTCTAGTTCTTTAATGTGTGCAGTTAGGCTGTTTATTTTGAGATCTTTCTTTCTTCTTAATGTAGATATTCCTTGCTATGAGTGTCATTATTAGAAACACTTTTGCTGCATCTCAGAAAGTTTGCTAAATTGTGCTTCCATTTAAAAAATTTTATTTAAATAATTTATTGAAGGGATAATTTAAAAATTAGTCATTAATTTAATTTTTAAAATGACATTTCTTTAACAGGGCATATCAAAACTACATTGAGAGAATTATGGGGTCCTATTGAAATTGTAGCAGAGGGGCTGGGAATTTAGCTCAGTGGAGCAGCACCTGCCTTGCAAGCACAAGATCTTGAGTTCAATCCCCAGAGCCAGAAAAAAAAAAGAAATTGTAACACAAATTTTGACAGTAATTTAATTTTGTTTTTAAAATTTTTTATTTTAATGTATTACAAGTACATATTAATAAAGAAAATATAAAAGTCATTCTATAAAATAATTTTTCATAACAAAGATTATTAGAGAATAGCCATGGAAAATACACTGTGTATCATGATCTTAAAAGAATATATTTTCATTTGCTAATCTCTCCATTCATTTCCTAATAATAGTATACTTTTTTTGCATAAAGCATTTTAAGTATTGACAAAATATCTCACATTTTGTATAATTTTGAAAAATTTCTTCCATCTTCACAATATTTATTATTCTTTTTGGTACTTATTTTCACTTTCAGTTTCTCACACAAGAGAGATAATGCAATACTTGTACAAGTGTGTTTTATTTATTTCCCTTAGGAGCATGTTCTCAAGGTGCATCCATTTACCAAGAAATGTTTCAAGTTTATCCTTCTTTATGGCTGAATGGTATTCCATTATATAAAAATACCACATCTTTTTTATCCATTCATCAGTTGATGGCCATTCGAGTTGTTTCCAAGATTTAGCTACAACAAATTGTGCCAATATAAACATGAGTGCACGTATATCATTGTAGTATGATGCTTTTAATTCTTTTGAGAAGATACCCAGAAGGGAAATATCTGGGTCAAAGGGACCTCTGATTCTAGTATTTTGAGGAATCTCCACACTGATTTCCACAGTAGTTACACCAGTCTGCACTCCCACCAGCAGTAGAGCAGGGTTCCTTTTTCCCCACAGCCTTGCCAGCATTTGTTGTTGGATGAATTCTTGATAATAAATAATTTTCTTTCTGGCGTGAGATGGAATTCCAGTGTTGTTTGAATTTGCATCTCTCAAATGACCAGTGATGTTGAATGTTTTTTCATGTATTTATTTGCTGTTTCTATTTCTTCATCTGAGAAGTGTATATTTGTCTCAGATGCCTATTTTTGGATTGGGTCTTACATTTGAGTAGGCTGATTTTTTAAAATTCTGTATATGTTTTAGATATTAGTCCTTTGTCTGAGGAACTGCGAGCTAAAATTTTTTCCCACTCTGTGTGGTGTCTTTTCACACTGTGGGTGGTTTCTTTTGCTATGCAAAAGCTTTTTAATAAGATGAGGTCCCAGTTGTTGATTCTTTGGAGTATTTCTGGTGCAGTGTGGGTTTTGTTCATGAAGCCTTTTCTACTCCTATGTCCTCAAGCGTTCTACCTATTCTCTCTTCCAGCAGATTTAGTGTTTCTGTTTTAATATTTAGATCTTTGATCCAATTTGATTTTAGACTAATGCATCATGGTGAGAGACAGGGGTCTAGTTTTAGTCTTCAGCATCTGAAAAGGTAGTTTTTCCAGCATCATTTATTAAAGAGGCTGTCTCTCTTCCAGTGAACATGTTTGGCCCCTTTGTCAAAGATAAGGTGGCTGAATGTGTTTGAAGTTCTTTCTGCATCTTCTAGACTCTTTCATTGGTCTGCAGGGTTTTTTCCCCAGTACCATGCCATTTTTATCACAGAAGCTCTGTAGTATAATTTCAGGTAAGGGATTGTGATGCCTCCTGCCTTGCCTTTGTTGCTCAGAATTGTGTTTGTTATCCTAAGTCCCTTCTGATTCCAAATAAATTTTAGGAATGATTTCTCTAGTTCTGCAAGTTATAGTGTGGTATTTTGATTGAGATTGTATCAAATCTTTATAACAATTTTGGAAGTATGGCCATTTTCACTATGTTGGTTCTTCCTACTCATGAGCAAGGGATATCTTTCCATTTTCTGATTTCCTCTTTGATCTCCTTTATGAGAACTGTTATTGTCAATGTAAAGATCCTTTACTTCCCTTGTGAGATTGATTCCCAAGTATTTCACTTTTTTGATGCTATTGTGAAAGGTATCGTTTCACTAATTTCTGAGTTCGTTATTTGTGTACAGGAAAGCTATTGATTTTTGAGTGTTGACTTTGTATCCAGCTACATCACTGCATTTGGTTATTAAAACTACAAGTCTTTTGGTGGAATTTTTGGAGTCTTCTATGTAAAGTATCATGTCATCTGCAAATAATGATAATCCCAGGGATATAGAAATGGTTCAATAAATGTAATTCTATAAATGTAATACATCATATCAACAGAGCCAAAGACAAAAATCCCATGATCATCTAAATAGATACAGAAAAGGCATTTGACATAGTCTAACACCCATTCATGATAAAAATTCTACAGAAAATTGGAATACATGGTCTTTATCTCAATCTAATAAAGGCCATCTATGACAAACCAATAGCCAACATCATACTAAATGGCCCAAAACTGAAAGCTTTCAACTGTGACTACCACAGTAAGGAAATTGTACAAATTGCACAAAGGAAATTATATTTTAAAACTGGGGTGATGCCAGAAGCAAATGGGAACAGCTCTCTAAATCTGTCTGTAAATTAAGTTCTGTTTCTAGAGAAAGCAATAAGTGTAGACTAAAGCATTACCCTAATTTCTCTTACACCACTCACATACAGAAGACATATAAAAGAAATGATATTAACTTTGGAACACACTAACAAAAACTCTGTAAGAAACATAGTTATGTGGGATTTCACCAATGCAGTCATGAATGAAGGACAGGATTTCAAGGTGGGGAGTAGAGCCTTTTGATATATAAACTTGGCCCTTCTAAAGCTGTGGACAAACTTAAGAAAGAGTTGTAGAGACAAGAAAGAAGAGACTGAAATTTATTTGTTCAACACTTTTTATGAGTCCATCCTATTTGCCAAGCCTGTGAGAATCTATAATCCAATAGATGTTCAATGTCCATCTGTACTTCATGTCTCTCACATTAGTGGCTTACAGAAGCTCAGAGCTATTAATCAGAGGCACTGCTTTGGGGATAAATTCTGCCACTGAATAGCATTGTGACCTTGAGCAAATTAAATGTCCTCTCAGGGACCTACTTGTCTCAGATATAAAATAAGAATGAAGAGCTGGATAAAACTCAACTCCCTTCATCTAAAATTCAGTGACATTGGCTGTTTTGTGTGACATTTTATTATTCATTGGCAAAATAAGAAGCTTTGCAGTTCTGCCTTACTTCAGTGATGGTAAAACATACATTTTTCAAATATATTGAGTGCTACATAAATGCAAAGCAGTTGCAGGAAGGTTTAGATAATGTTTAATGCTTTGCTGTTAGCTTTCATAAAACCACTACATTTGAGCATCTGTTACATTTCTTGCTCTACATTTATATACACTTTTAAAAAAATAAAAGAATTTGGTTTAAAAATATGTGTTTCCTAGAAAAAGTTCAAAGCATTTGTTTGTTTTCCCCAAAAACAATATTGAAAAAAAAATCAAAAGCAAAACCTGCTGTTAAATTTTTAAATGCATTTATTATAATTTTTCTCTTCCTAATTCTGTAGCCTTAGTGAAGTCTTGTGATGACAAAAGCCACTCTGTTCACTCTGTTGTGTGAGACTCCCTGGCTGTGCACAGGCTGAATGTATCTGCTGGTACTGAAAAGTGTGCATCTTTCTCTTTCAAATCCTCTTCTTTTAGTGTTAACTGACTAATGCTACCAGAGGCCCTGAGGTCTCCTTGTTAGGAGGAGTAAACTGGGACAAAAATTCATATGAAAGCTGATTACAGAAGTTAAAATATCTCTTGTGGGGTATTTTTTAAATAATTTAAAAATACTTCTTACCTTATGGAATTATATCTATACAGCATTATCATTTAACCGCCTTTGTAATTTTATTAGTACGTGTTTGTAGTATATGAAGTTTACATTCTTCTTAGGGAGTAGGTACCTGTCCATAACAGCTTGTTTCTTTTTTCTCTTCCCTTCTCCTTCCAGCCCACTTCCCTCTCTATGTCTCTACATCTCCTTTCTCCATTTTCGTTCTTGCTGTTATTATTATTCTTAGCTTATGTTGATGGCATATAATATTTACATTCATTGTGGGTCTTTGGTACATGTACATGGCATATCTTAAATCTTACTTCAAAAGTTCTCAGTAAATTTCCCAAGAAGGATTTAAACTTGGGATCCTCCTGCCTCAGCTTCCCAGGATGCAGAGATTCCAGGAATGTATCACTACAACTGGCTAAAATACTTGCATTTTTACTGTAAAAATCTACCCGTAGATTACTAAGTGTTAAGTGAATTTCCTACCATTTCTGAATCTCAAATACATTAGATAAATATTCTCTTTTTTTTTTTTGCTTAAAATCTTTTATTGGTACATTTTAAGTATACAATACATTTACATTTATCACTGGGTGCTTGTACCTGTACATGATGTATCTTGGTTCTTATTTTTTCCTTATTCCTTGTGCTCCCTTCACCCCCTCTACCCTTCCCTATTTACATAGACTTTGTTCCCATTTTTTCCTTTTCCCATAGTTTTTCCTTTCCCTTCTTTCCTTTTCCCTTCCCCTCCCACTTGCCCTATCCCTTTGGGCCTTTTCTTCCTATTTCAAATTATCAATTATTTGTTTTAATCATTTTAAACTTTATTTACACTTTCAATTTCTCACACCAGAGAAACTATTCAATATTTACACATGCACATCCTATTTATTTCACTTAAGAGTATGGCCTCAATAAGCATCCATTTAGCTATAAATGTCTGTAGTTTCTCTTTCTTTATGGCTGAGTAGTACTCTATTTTATAAAGAATCCACATCTTCTTTATCCAGTCTCCAGTTGATGGGCACATGGACTGTTTCCAAGCTTTAGCTGTTACGAACTGTGCCACTATAAACATGGGTACACATATATCACTGTGGTATGATTCTTTTAATTCTTTTGGGAAGATACCCAGCAGGGGGAAAGCTGGGTCAAATGGGACCTCTGGTCCTCATTCTTTGAGGTATCTCCATACTGATTTCCACAGTGGTTGCACCAGTCTGCACTCCCACCAACAGTGGAGAAGGGTTTCTTTCTCCCCACACCCCTGCCAGTATTTGTTATTGGATGATTTCTTGATAGCAGCCATTCTTTCTGGGGTGAGGAGGAATCTCAGTGTTGTTTTCATCTGCATCTCTCAAATGACCAGTGATGTTGAACATTTTTTCATATATTTATTTGCTGCTTTTACTTCTGTGTCTGAGAAATGTCTGTTCACTTCAGATGCCCACTTTTGAGCTGGATCTTTAAATATGCAGGGTCTGATTTTTTTTCAGTTCTTTATATGTTCTAGATAGTAGTCCTTTGTCTAAGGTAGAGCTACTAAAAATATTTTCCCACATTGTTGGTTGCCTCTTGGCTCTGTTGGTGGTTTCTCTTGCAGTGCAGAAGCTTTTTAATAAGATGAGATTCCAGTTGTTGATTCTTTGTGCTAGTTCCCGTGCTACTGAAGTTTTATTCATAAAATCTTTTCCTATGCCAATGTCTTCAAGAGTTCTACCTAACTTAACTTCCAGCAAGTTTAGTGTTTCTGTTTTAATCTTTAGATCTTTAATCCATTTTGATCTTAGTTTTGTGCATGGTGATAGATATGAGTCTAGTTTTAATCTTTGGCAAGTTGAAATCTAGTTTTTCCAACACCATTTATTAAAGAGGCTATCTTTCCTCCAGTGAGGGTGGTTGGCTCCTTTGTCAAAGATGAAGTGGCTAAGGGTGTCTGAGTTGGTTTTGCATCTTCTAATCTATTCCACTGATCCTCAGGTCGGTTTCTTTGCCAGGACCATGCTGTTTTTATCACAGTAGCTTTGTAGTATAGTTTAAAGTTGGGGATTGTGATACCCCCTGCCATGTCTCTGTTGTCTAGAATTGCTTTTGCTCTTCTATGTCTCTTCTGGTTCCAAATGAATTTTTGGATTATTTTCTCTAGTTCTGTGAAATATATTGTTGGAATTTCAAATGGCATTGCATTCAATCTATATAGTAGTTTTGGAAGTATGGCCATTTTGCACTATGTTGGTTCTTCCTACCCAGAACAAGGGACATCTTTACATTTTCTTATATGTTCTTCAATTAGATAAATATTCTTAAAAATTATCTCTTTTGCTTTTGTGCAGCACATCAATTCCCATAGTTGTATATGATTAATATATTTGAAGTTGTTCTGCAGTCTCATCATCCTCAAGCCTCTTGCCATATTTCAATTTTTAGCACATACTAAAACATTAAGTACATATTGATTTGCATATTGTCCTATTCTTGCACTGACTTTCCACAAGCACAATTATATCTTATTCGCTGGTACAGTCAAGGGCAGTATGCAGGACAAAGTAGATTCTACATCCATTCCTTTTAAGAGAAATGGTGGTCTATATATGAATTATAGTTGGAACTGTTTGTCAAGAGTATTTATTACACAAAATGTACAGAAGTTAGCATTTGCATTGACCTATGCACATAAAGCAAAACACCACAATCACCCCAAAGGGCAGCAGCAGTCCTTGTTCTAAAGGTGGCATTAATGCTGCAGGCTGGACTCAGAGTTGCTATGTGGAGCAGACTTAGAGCAGATTGTAAAATGAGAAACAAGGCTGTTTCCTGTTGTCCTTTATAACTTTATTGATACATAGGTTTATTGCATTATTAAATTTAAAGCCAGCAGGAAACAGGAAGCCCTCGAGCCATGATCTTTGTCTCTATTGACCATTCACATATTGATCAAGCATTCACATCAAGGGACTAAGAACACTCTGTTTTTTCCCTGCTAAAGTTTGTTACTTATTGCACATTTTATCAGCACCCATTCATTGTTCATCTTTGAGTTTGTGTACAGTGCTCACAGTCTGGAGAATGAATTAGCAGTTCTCATGCAATGCCATGTAAACTAAAGATGCAGAAAATAGGAAAGCAAGAATAATGGTGGTGTGGTGAGTGGCAAGTTGTGTACACAAGTGGTTAGTAGCCTGAAGCCACTAGTGTGCCAGGCTGAATCCTAAACTGATATTTTGGGATCTGAGGACAGGTAGGGTGGGGCTGTGCAAAAGTGATATGGGGAATGGAACGGAGAAAAGGGTCATGGCAAGCTGGACTCCCAGAAGGACAAGTAATGACTCCAAAACTGAAGCCACAGCTGTGATAGCATTTGGAGTTAAATGTAAAAACAAAAATGAGCTGGGTGTACTAGTGCATGTCTGTAGTTGCAGCTACTCAGGAGGTGCAGGTAGAAGGATATCTTGAACCTAAATATTAGAGGTCAGCCTGGGCAACAGAGTGAGACCCTGTCTCAAAAAATGCAAGGACTACGACTTGTATATAGACTATGAAACACGGTGGAAGGAATGACACTGGCCAGGATCCACCTTTCCAAACAAGTGTGTTATCTTCTGAGGGTCCTCAGTTGTCAGCCGCTTTAGGAAATGTCTCTAGGTTTGACATAATTTACCTTGCCAAAGTCATACTCCCTCTCCTGGATTTGTTGGATCCAAGCTCTTACTAATGTGGTGATGAAAACATTGGAGTTTCTTAATATCCGCAGAAAAATAAGCTGTGAAAGGTTTTGACAGGTCATGTTAATCTCAGCCCCCTAACCTGAATCCCATCTCTGCTTCCCCATCTGCTGAACCTGGCTTAGTCTGTTTTTCCTTCACAAGTATTAATTTGGAACATGTCCTTTAATCCATCTCCTGCACATCAATTCCTTTCTCAGAGTATGGTGGTGTTTTTGTTATAGTAGCTTAGCAGAGTCTTCATCGAAATCACAGCATTTAAGTTTAAGAAACCCAACTCTTAGAGAATAATAAAGGATAATTTCAGTGACTGCCAAAGTAAGGACAGAAATAAAGAGTTTATTAGTGAGTTGTCACCAAGGAGTTTGAGTCATGTCTGGGTCTATCCTAAAATACATTGTGTAAGAACCTATTGGTTCCTTCAGGATTCTGATCTTCAAAAGCATTCTATAGACGCCTACATGTAGTAGTTTGGTATCTTCCCCATATATTTGGGAAATTATATTCATTATGCGTAGTTCACAGAGGAAATAGAATATGAATAGTCTCTCCTACTATCTTCTCAATTTGTTTTTGTTAGTATATTCCAAAGTTAATATCATTTATTTTATATGTGTTCTGTATATGAGTGGTTTATGAGAAATTAGGGTAATACTTTAGTCTAAGCTTATTATATTGCTTTCTTTAGAAACAGAACTTAAATTACTGAAGGATTTAGGGAGTAGTTCCCATTTGCTTCTGGCATTACCCCAATTTTACAATACAATTTCCTTTGAGCACTTTATTTATTTCCCTTGAAAGAAATAACTGTTGTATATCAGAAAGTTTTTTGTTAATGACTTGGTAGATGTGGCATCGTGAGAAGCTGAGCAGTGTCTTTAAGTTAAAGACAAGTCGTGTACCTCCATGGCAAACATTAAATAGTGTTCCTGATGACAAAGATATGCTGTACTGTAGTTGTAAACTATGGCCTTGTTTTAACCCATGACTGCATTATTTGGAGTGAAATCCTGGATCCCTGCTTTAGAACTTCATGAAAGAGACCGATAATTATTTCCACAATACTGAATCATGACTCTGTTTCAATACTGGATGAGCTTTTCTTGAAAATATTGAGCTATTTGTTCAACATGGATGGATTATTGTCGACTTTCAGATCTTAGTAGATTAGCTAAGAATGGCTAATCTATAGTTACTATTTCTTACATGTGATAGGGTTTAATTACCTCACTCATCTTCACAGATCTGTAGAGCATAGTCTATTATTATTCCTCTTTTATAAATGAAGTAGTTAAGAAAAGAGAGGAGGATGAGTAATTTATTCAAGATTATAAAATTAATATATCTTAGAGGTAGGATTTTGTAGCAATTGGCCCAAGCTATGGACTTTTTACTACAAATCTATACTAATATCAAATTGTAAAGTAGTTTACAAAACCTTCACTATCATTACAGTTTGTTTTCATTTGTAGTTTACACAGGTGCTTAGTCAAGTTTGCCCTCTGAAACTTGGCAAAGAGTCAGGAATTGTGTTTGCTGAGCATACATAAATCTCTGAAGAATTAATATAACACTTGAGTTTTCTTTCTATCATTAAGGTGTTTTGACTGAGAAGTTGATTTATTCTATTTCTCCTCACTAAGTAACAGTGAAATTATCAATTCTGTGCATTTGAGAGCTTTCATCTAAGACTTTCAAAAGCTTTAGAAATGTGACCTCAAGCAATGGGCTCATCAGCAATTCTTCCTACAGTGGGGGTCTGGCGGAAACTGCAAGGAATTGAAGCTAGGAAGCTGCAGATGACTTATCCACATCTACAGCCAAACAAATGTAAATAAAATGAACAAAAGAGTTTATTGAATTTATTCTCAGTTCATTGGTCACGTTACTGTATAATAGACAATATCCAGATCCTATTATAAACCCGAAACCAGAAGTGTACCCTTACTTTAAGAGGTCTTAAATTGAAAAATTAGATTGTCCTTTGTCACATCTCTGATACAACAATGATAGAAAAATGCATGATATTTACTGGTAATTTAAAACAGTTTATTCACTTTCATTGCACCATTTGATCTCTCAGATTTTCTAGGAGATAATATATTTGTTCTCATTAAGTAAAAAGCTGAGACATTGAATAATGATTATTAGCTTTAGTGATTGTTTACTATATGCAGAATATCTTATAAATTACACTTTTTTAAAGTCTGAAAACAAAACAAAATAATTCCTCTTTTAGGGAACAATAATATCTCCATTTCACAGGTGAAGAAATTGTCTCAAATAAGTAGTCAGCTACAATTTCTAGCAGGCAGATTTTATTTAATTTCCATAATGTACAATTTTGTGTCTCAGATAGTCATTAGTATAGGTTATTTAGCATATAAATCTCTCTGTGTCACACTGTCTCTCTGTCTCTCTCTCTCTCTCTCTCTCTTTTACACACACACACACACACACACACACACACACACACATCCCAAATTACTAATGCCCTCATTATCAATGTCTTACATTAGGTTCCTTAGAAATAGATTCAGAAAAACTGCTCCATGAGGGATTATTGGGAAGAGTAGTCAAGAGAGATACACAAAAGGAGAGAAGGAAAGGAATCCACATTGGGTGTGGGGGGAGGTGACCTTCCATGCAGCTGGAGCAGAAACCTCAGCACTTTCTTTGGGAAGCTCTGGCAGTGACAGATGGGTTTTCAGAGTTTTAAAAATTCAAGCAAGGAAGTTGGGCCTTTGTATTCATACTCACCTATCACCGGGCAATAGTTTTCCCCTGAAAAGGGGAGTAAATTTGGGCAAAGCAGTTATCTACAGTGAGAACTGTTCTCTTGGAAGGAAGAAACTATGAGTCATCTGTAACTGATATTTTCAGCAGAGAGGGAGGATATGTAAGTCTTGAAGATGAGCTTGGGGCAAAGCATTTCAGAAGCCATTATGCTAAGTAACATTTATTAGACATGTACCTCATATCACATGTTTCTAAGACATTTACATGTAGAATCTAATTCCGTCTTTTCCAACATTAACAGGTGAATATTATTGTTGTTTTAATTTTGCATTGGAGGAAGTTAAAAATATTTGTGTTAAGAGTATATAAGTGCCACCTTATGAATGGGATCACCACTATACACTAACTCCTTACACTGAAATTTTTATCTGCAAAATAATTTTGACAGCTGCCTTAATTTTCCTGAAAGCTCACAGATGGATCCCCATCTCAAATTTGGCTATTTGGCTCATTATGAGACAACTGACGTGAAAATGCCCCATTCTGTGGCAGTTGGAGCACAGTATCAAATTGATTGGCTTTGGGATCTTTCCTAGGGGACTGATGCAATGCACGTGGGAGTATGTCTTGGTGAGTCCTAGAAGTCTGTGTCTGGTCAGTCTCTCCTACTTTTCTGGTGATGTGCACCTGCCTTGCTTATTGGGTGCCATTAATTGAGAAACTTTGCTCCATCAAACCCTTCCAGCATAGTGTTTTTGTCTTGGAGCCAAGCGACCACGGACTGAATCCCTTGAAACCATGAGCCAAATTCAACTTCTTGTTTAAGTTGTGGGTGTCAAGTATTGTGTCCAGCAACAGAAAAGTCAACTAGTACAGATGGATTCAAAAAAATGATAGTTTATGTTCACATCCATCTACCTCTGAGAGACTGGTGTTAGCTCTGCCTTCACAGGACAGCACTTTCGATCTGAAAGGTGTAAGATGAAGAACAAGTCAATCTAACCAACAGGAACAGCAAAATTGCTGGATTTTTACACATTTCATGTTGTGCATATTTCCTGCTATCTAAAATTTCTGACATCCATTGATACCTTAGAAACTAATGTCTTTCTGTACCTTCTCGTTCACTACAATACCACAATCTTCTAGCTACTCTGAGCAGTAAACCTAAACTTGGCTCTTTAGCTACTCTGCATTCCACATCCAGAGATTTTATTGTCATCTTGAGGAAAGAAATTTCTTTGTCATGATCAGAAGATTCTGAAATCCATTGTTAAAAATGGTACTGCATTTCCTACATTGAAATAGAGGATGAGACACAACAGTAGACAAAGTTCACTACCTTCCTTTGAAGTTTTTCTAAGGTATTCAGTCCACATTAAAATTAATAAAGAAAATAGAGGGCACTTCTAATTTGGATCTAAGGTATGAAATGCTATATCCCATCAACCACTGTGTTCTTTGTATTTAAAAAAATGACTAAAATAGATGGTTCTCAATCAAAAGTAAAAGTAGAGAGATAATGACAATTAGAATAGTGAGCTAGTATGCTTTGTTCCATATGAGAAATCTCAGATAGCTTGTTAGTAACCAGGGTCACCTTGGATGTCATTACCTCCCTGTGCTTTCTTTTTTTATTTGCTGCAATAGTTCTACTTGTTTTTATTTCCTACATACTTGGAGAGTTTCAGAGTGCTGCAAAGACTAAGGTTTATTACCCCGTTACATTTCTATGCAATTGTAACCAAAACCTTTTGCAATCAGTTTCTTTCAAAGAGGTGCATTCTCTATTTGATGTCATTGATTTTGCCATAAATGGTGGAGATCTCAGCATAATTCCATACAGTTGTTTAGTGGGTGGCTTGATTTCCATAGACACCATGAAAATGGAGTACAGTGTATGTGAGCTAAGATAAATTATTATAAATAAAAGAAGAGATACTTGAAATAAATACTGACTTAAATGTTACATAGATTTTTACATTTACTTTCACATTTGAGAGCTGAAGTGCTTTAATATGATGAAGGAAAATATGCTCCAGATAATTCCAATGAGCCAGCAAATATTGAATTTCTAGTATCAAACAAAAAAGTAAGAAAACATAAATGGAGCCTAAAAAACTAGTTTCAGAAGTATATTTTAAGAACTATTGAACGTGAATGTAAACCAGATATTACCCAAAATACATATCACTATCAGTTGCTAACAGTGGAGGGAAAATAAAATGGAACCACTGCAGCCATCAATTTTGAATATTAAGGAAGCTGCAAAATTCAATTAAAATGGAAATTCAAATATGGTTTGAAAAGTCTATTTGACTGATATAGTATTTAACATAGGCCAGGGTGCTACTGATTTATATGCAAGGATTCATTTTACCCAGGAAAGTCCAACCTTAAGCTAATAGTGAGACCAGTGTGAAGAATATGTTTTTATTAACTGTGACTGTGGGCCTGGCAAATAATTTCCTGAGCTCAGATTTTTATATCTATTTACTGCAAGCAAAAATTCCTACTGCAAAGAATTATTTGGAAGATTAAATGAATACTTGTGTTTAAAAAACCAAGGTAAAAGCTTAAAATATCACATGGAATTTCTTGCTAATGAATACCAGAATACTTAAGAAATGGATCTTCTACGTATCTTTGCATTTTTGAAGCACTAAAATTTGAGTTCAAGATGTAAAAAAACAAAAAGCTAAATTCTGCACCAAAGGTGGTTTTAATATAAAGGTTTTAAGCACATACTTACTTATGTAATTTCTCTGTTAATTATTTTTGGTAGCATGAAATGATTGTGGTAAAACATAGCAGTATAAAATAAGCTTTTATTTTCTCAGTCTCAGTTGGTCAGGAATCCATGAGAATCTTTGCTGGGTAATTCAGGCTCATGGTATCTCAGAAATTTGCACACATGTTTTCAGCCAGGGTGTAATCATCTCAAGACTGCGTGGGATAAATGAAAGATTAATTTCCAAGCTCACTCAAGCTCTCTCTTGTTGACAGTCCTCAGCTGTTCGTCACATGATTCTATTCAAGGGACAACATGGCAACTGGGTATCCCTAAAGTTGAGAGAGGGGGAAGAGGAACAGATATCTTAGTGTCTCTTATTAGCTAGTCACAGAAGTGGCATTCCTTTAACATTCCATTGATCCCACAGGTCCTGACCTTAGGAGGAAGTTACAGAAGGTGTGCATTTTAGCAAGAAGTGATTATTGAAGGCCATCATGGCAGCTACCAAAATATCTCCTTAAAATCTCTAAATGACAATTCATCACCCCCAAGGTAAAATTAAAGTTCTATACTCTATTCATCAAAGCCATTTATGATACTGAGCCCTTCAACTTCTCTGGTCTTATATTTCATGCACTGTTACCCACTTAACATTCTAATCACAACTACAGTGTTCTTCAGAGCATAAGGTACCTGAAGTTTCCCAGTAATAACACATAATAAAGATGTAATTATTGGATATTATTACAGTTCTTAGTTATAAAATATTTCCTATGTGCTTCTGCATATACAGATTTAATCCTCACAGTAATATGATATGGATAATATTATTTCCCATTTGTTTCTATTAGTTCTCAAGGTCCAAAGTAAGGAAGAATAAAGGCAGAGGTTATGACTTCTCTACACCTATACCTTTCCGGTATAAGCTGGAACCACGATTTACACTAAGACCGTGCCAGAGAATGTGGTCCTTGACTGTTCTTTGTAAGTTAGTGATTAACAACGTTCCATTGTGTGCCAGGAATTGATGGTACCTGGTGTTTATCTGTGTTGCCGAGAACTACTTCGGATGCGTAAGTGGCATTTCTCCAAGTCAGTTACCATGACTGCTTGAAAAATTAGAATGTGTTCATGTGATCGCCCTTCATAAAAATAATTGAGACTTACTGGGCACCCACATGTGCAGATACCGCGTGTGTCCTTACCGAGGAAGAAAGGGGTCTGTGAGATTCGCGGGAGGGAAGGAATCGGAAGCCTTCATCTGACCTCCCTTGACTTGGGTCATGGCTTTGATAAATTCTAGGCATGGATATGTGGTCTACTGCTGAGTTCTGCGTGTTCTGTCAGATCCCGGAACTCGGGGACACTCATGGAACACTCAAAACAATACTTAATCCTCCTAGTGACCCTAGAATTCAGGTATTAATAAGTTTCCTTCCGAATGTCTTTCTTCTAGTGAGATGCAATGTGATTTTCAAATAGAAGCAGTTTGTCTCTGGAAGCAGCTCTCGACTCTGCCCTTTGATCGATGCTCTACTTCGGGTTGCTTTCTCTGAGAAAATGCCTTAAATCTGAAAATTAAATGATGTCTTTTGCTAATCCCATCACAGTACTTACATGATCATTGCAACTTTTCATGTTTTCATTCATCACAGATCCATAGCATCAATGATAGAACAGCACAACTCTCTAGAATATGTTCGATGAACACTGGCTAAATGAATGGATAAATGGTGAGCTGAGTTGATGAAGGATGGGTGGAAGATAGACTAGCCAACATTTTACGGGATATAAAAATGGAGATCTTAATCCTATTTTTGTAAGTAAAATTTATAGAAAGTGAAATATGTAGATCCTAAATATAAGTTAATTATTTATGCCCCTAAAAAGCAATAGAACCCTTAATTTAAATTTTAGCAATTTGAGGATTTGGAAATTTTTTTGAGAGATACTAGGGATTAAACCCCCACAGATTGTCTGAGGTACACTGCCATATATATATTACAGAGAGAGAGAGAGAGAGAGAGAGAGAGAGAGAGAGAGAGAGAGTCAGAGACAGGAGGGAGACAGAGAGAGAGGAGGGAGAGAGACAGAGACAGAGACAGAGACAGAGACAGAGACAGAGAGAGTCAGAGACAGGAGGGAGACAGAGAGAGAGGAGGGAGAGAGAAAGAGAGAG
>NW_004624766.1:14935657-15058432 GCF_000247695.1 Heterocephalus glaber
ACAGGAGGGAGAGAGAGAGAGAGAGAGAGAGAGAGAGAGAGAGAGAGAGAGAGAGAGACAGTATCTTTGTCTCATTAAGTTGCTAAATTGCCAAGCTGGGCTCCAAATTCTGAACCTCCAGTTTCAGCCTCCCAGAGAGATAGGGTTACAAGTGTGAGTGCCATCAGCCTGGGTGAATTTGGAAAGTCTTAACACCCTGATAACTAACTGCCTATTCAGGATATATGTCATTTTTCTTAAACAAGAAAATCTCCCATCGCTCATTTCCATTCAATTAACATCTTCATTGTGGTTCTAATTTGTATTATCATCCAATAGTTTTGCCTATTATTGAAGCTCATATAAAATGAATTAATTTATTTATACAATTTTTTGTCCAAATTCTTTGGTTTAATATTTGCTTGTGAGGATTTAAACATTTTCTTGGAACAGTGATTCTCTTTTTAAAAGCTATGAATATGGGCCGGGGATTTAGCTCAGTGGTTTCACAGCCTGCCGCACAAGCACAAGGTCCCAGGTTTGATCCCTGGTACCAAAAAAATAAATAAAATAAAATAAAAAATAAAAGCTATGAATAAAGCTCAAAACTTGCATCCATCCTCCTATGACACTGATATGTGTTGATAACTATTTTAAGCCATTATGAAGGGGACTGCTATGAATATTTCCCACAAAATTTCTGCGGACACATGCTATGATATTTTGAGGAAATGTCTTGATGGAAATTGTAGGGCCATAGCGTATCTATGTTTTTAAGAAGCTCGTCAGGTTTCCAAAGCGGTTGTATCATTTTATAATATAAATCAAATACTTTATACAAGCATACAATTTGTACCACCATATTCCTGCCAATATTGTAGACTATTAGCCTTTACTTCTACGCAATCTAGAAGGTTTTTCATTTCTAGTAGTAGTTCTTCTTATCGATTTATTTTGCATTTCTCTGAGGACTGGTACAGTAACGTTGGCCACGCTGTGTGCTTCCTTGATAATTCTAATGTCATGTTAAAAGTGCTTTTTTGAGTCCCTTCAAGCTTTGTATCTTTTTGCTTTTTTGCTTGCTGATCTCAAATATCCAATGCTTATTCTTGGAATGATTTCTAACTGAAAACTATATTGAAAATACATTCTTCTAATATCTGCTTCATATATTTATTTTCTTAGTGGTTTCTACAAAGAAAACATTTCACTTTTGAAGTAACATTTGTCAGTACCTTTTTGTCCCTCTCTGAGGAATATTTGCTTAACTTTAGTCACAAAATGATCGCCTTATTTTCTTTTAAGTTTAAAGTGTTGTGAGTACATCCTTAGTTCTCAATGCTGTAAAAATCTGCTCATTTATTCTTGCGTAAAATAAAGGTCTTTTATAATTCATTTACCATACTTATCCTGTTTTTACCAGGTTGAATATTTGCTTTTTATTCTTTGTTTTAGAAGGTCTATTTTATTGAATGGGTGTTGAATTTTGATAAATACCTTTTATGTACTTATTTAAATTATCATATAATTTGTCCCTATATTTTTTATAGTAGTAAATATATTGATTAATTTGGAATAAAAAACAAACACTGAATTCTTCCCAAAACTCTCAAATGGAGATAATGTCCTCTCCTTGTTAAACACTGCTATGTTAGGTTTTATAATATAGCAATTAGGATTTTTCATTTCATTTTTATAATAGAGATAAATTCATAATTTTCTTTATAAATATATTTTTTCTGATTATTACTAGAAAAAAGGATAATCGCAGAATATAGAGTGAAAGGAAAATCTTCCCTTAATTTATGAAATTATTTGTGACATTATTACTGCTAGCATCAAATACTGAAGCTTTTTAACAAATGTCCTATATTTTCATAAGATACAATATCTTTCAATATTTGATGGAATTCATTAAAAAGCTATTTTTATTTTCCCTTTTCAGAAGTTTTTAAATTACTAATTAATTCAATGTTGAAGGACTATTTGTATTTTCAATTTTTTCTTGGGTTTTTTTTAAGTTATACTTTTTCATAACTTTGTGTATGTTATGAAGATGTTGGAGGTATATGACCTTGTTTTCCGGTTAATACATGTAAGATCTGTTTCTGGCTTCTCTTATATTCATAACATTGGTAACACGGTAACGTATATTTTCTTTCTATCTTTCTTAAAATGCCATGGATTTACCCATTATTATTTCTCTTTCTGATTGGGTATTTGGCCACATTCATTTTCTTTCCTTGATTTCTGCTACTGTTATTCATTTCTGGTATTAATTTATCATTTCTTTCCTGAAATCATTTTGAATTTAATTTGCTTTTCTTTTTACAGATTCTTTTGGTGAATGCCAACTCACTCCTTTAAAAATTTATTTTAAAAATATAAACATTTATTTTTTAAGCATTGTTCTAATTACAACATACATCTAATGTTATATTTAAATATTAATTACCAAATGATTAAAATATTTTCCATTTTTCCATAATTTCTCCTCTAATCCATTGCTTTAAAATATCTGGAAATATTGACATTAAATTTTAATTTATTTTGCTGTGTCAGAGTATATATTTTTAGAAGTTGCAATATTTTGAAATACATTAAATATAATATCTAGCATCATGTCTATCATGGTAAGCGCTCTATGTACTTTTCAAAAATATGTTTCCTGGATTTGGGGTGAGGTACTCTATAGATGTTAATTAGTCGATATTCACTGTAATTATTTATCAGTTATGAAAATTGTACATTGAAATCTCTATTTGTAACTACATTTATTTTTTCTCCATCGAGTATTGTGAGACTTTTCTTTTAAAATTTTGTTTTATAGTACATAAACATTAGGATTGTTATGTCCTTCTAATGATTAGCATTTTTATCAGCATGAAATACACATTTTTATCTTTAGTAAAATTCCACGTCATTAAATCATGGGTTTTTTTCCCATTAAGTTTATTGGTACATTTTAGGTATACAATACAGTTACATTCATTACTGGCAGCTTGTACCTTTATATGATGTATCTGGGTTCTTATTTTTTTCCTATTCTCCTGACCTCCCTTCAACCCTTCCACCCCTCCCTATTTACAAAGACACTTTACATTATTAATTTAGTCACGTGGGCTTTCTCAAGAATTTTGTCTTTGTTTGTAAGACTTATCTCTTCTAGGTACCCTTAGCTGCATATTTATACAATGTAATCTCTCAATTTAAATTAATAGTCTTAACAATCATTTAACATAATTGTTTTTGGTTTTGATATTTTTATGGTATGGGGATTGAACTCTTGGAACCTTGTGCTTGTGAGGCAGGTGCTGGAACCACTGAGCTAAATCCCTGGCCCTATAATTGTTGATATCCTTTGGTTGATGCCTACTATTTTAGTATTTATTTTCTATGTCTTTATTATTTATTTTATATGTCCTCTACTTCTTTATTATATTCTTTTATTCTTTGTTGCATTTTTAAAATACCACAAATTTACCATTATAGCTCTCTTTCAGAGTCAGTATTTGGCCATATTTATTTTCTTTTTTTCTTTTTTTTTCTTTTTGTTAAATTCTTTTATTGGTACATTGTAGGTATACAACACAATTACATTTCTCATTGGGAATTGTACCTTTACATAATGCATCTTGGTTCTTATTTTTTCCCCATTCCTAGCCCTCCCTTCACCCCCCTCCTCCCTTCCCTATTTACAAAGACTTTATTTCCATTTTTTCCATTTCTCAGCATTTTTCCTTTCCCTTCTTTCCTTTCCCCTGCCCCTCCCACTACCCCTACCCCTTTGGACCTTTTATTCCTATTTTGCATTATCAATTATTCATTCTAATCATTGGTACATTTTAGGTATACAATATAATGACATTCATCATTGGAAATTTGCACCTTTACATAATCTCTCTTGGTTCTTATTTATTTTCTTTCCTTGACAATTTTAGATTAGAGTTCTTTTTTGTTTATATTTTAATTTTCCCCTCTGCTCATTTTTTATATGTATTTACAATTTTGTTTACTGTTTATTGTAGTAAATATATTATACATTCTTACACTTCACATTCTGCCTACTGTTTATTTTACAACTTTAACATGAAGTAGATTTCCAACAGTATAATTCATTTACCATACTTAACTGCTTTTGTCATATACTAGTAACACATATTCAAACACTATAATGTTACTGAATTGATTATCTTTAAAGAAAAAATACGTATTTGTGGAATTCCTACTTCTATAATATTTGTTGCCATACTGTATCATTCTCCTTATGCCAAAAAATTATTAGCTCTCATATATGCTAGAGTAAATTTGTTGCTAATAAATTTTTTCCTGTTTAATTTACTGGGAAATCTTTATTTTATTCTAATTTTTGAAAGATATTTTGTTCAATGTAAAATTCTAGATTTATACTGTTACATTTTAAATATGCTCATTTTCTGCATTCTAATGCTTTTGTTGAGAAGTGAATTGTCATGAATATTGAAAGTCTCTTCTACTGAATATTTCCATTTATGATTTTCTTTTTATCTGTTCAGTGATTTGATTGGAATCATTTCAGTGTGATTTTGTTTGAATTTAACTGGTTTAAGTTTGATCGAACTTCTACAAAATGTCTACTTATGCTTTCTTAAGCTATTTGGTATTTTGGCCCATGATTTTTGTATCATTTGTGTGTCCTAATCTTTTTACTTTTAACTCTGTAACTCCAAATATGTGCTTATAAGATAACTTGATGTGCTATCCCAATTCACTGTACCCTGTTCATATATTTTCTTTACTTCCTCCTTAGGTAGGATTATTTTTATTTATGTGAATATTATTTTATTACTTTTTTATGTGGTCATTTTATGTGACCTCAAACTGAACCCTTCAATTCTTAGTATTAAAACTGCATTTTAAAAAGGTATCATGTATCCACTTCTAAAATGTCAATTCTTTAAAAATAATTTCACTTTTGATTTCTATGTAGTCCTCGAGTGCTTATTTCAGTTTGTGTGTTGCTTTGGATTCCGTTAACATTTGGTGCCTTTATAAAATTATGAGTACCTCCCATGTTTCTCCACGCATCTCATAATTCTCCATGTGTGCTCTGATGTTGACTGGATACACTACAGGGATTCTTTATCATGCCAGTTTCCTTTAATGGCTATTGCATTTTCCGATGGATACCAGGCTCTTTATGTTGCTGTCAGATGGTTTTTCAGAGTGCTTTTTATGACACCTCATGACAGATGTTTCTGTAGTTATAAGATACATCCCTTACAGTGAGGCACAATGTTCAGTTTGAAGCTCTGGCCTTTGCAGAGCCCGGACTAAAAGCTTGCAGTGTTCGTGGGATTGCCAGACTGCTTGCCTGTGGCAGGAGGAGGACTCCAGTCCATCCACTCAACACGTGAGAAGGCGCATCTCTGCTCTTCTCCCAGCCCCAGTGCCCCTGCAGCTTGTCCCCATCCTCAGAGCCCTGCTGTCTGCTTACAGGGCACTGTCTTTTGCCAAGGACCCACAGAGAATTGGTTTAAAATTTGGGGGACTTGTTGGGAAATTTGTTTTTCTCTTTTACCACTGCCCACAGATCTTAGACAATTTAGCAGATCAAAACCCTGTCTTCCTTCTTCCCAAACAAGAGAACCTAGCTTTTCTTGGCTGCCACATTCCTATACCATGGTACTTAGAACAATCCTCTCTAAAGCTGTTTGAGCACGACCTTCCTTTCTCTGATGTCATTATTCCTATTCCCTGATACGTCAAAACAATCACCTGCTATATGTTTCTGTTGCATAGTTTTGTAGAGGAGAGAAAATGTAGCATTAATCATCCTTTCATGCCCACAGGCAAAAATCTCATCATTAATTATCATTTCAGCCAAATGGAATAGTGGATAAGAGGCTGTCTTGGAAAATGAGGTGTCCAGTGTCAGACAGAGTTAGCAAGAGGGGTTATGCCTTCAAGTGTTTGTCTTGTTAAACATTGGAACCTGAATGAGAAATAGTTGCAGAAGTGTCACAAAATAGAATTTTAAATTTCTGTGTTAAGAAATTCACTGACAGGCACACAAATGTATGTGGCCAAGAAAACCTTACATTTAATCCTAGAAAATAAAAGCTATTAATTTGAATAGGTGAATTCCTTTCTGAATACACTGAAAAGTATGACAACATTGGAAAATAAAACCTCAGAAAGCCCTGAAATTCATTTAGGCCTTTCTGTGCTCGTTCAAAAGAATTCTCCCAAGTTGCAACAGGATTCACTGTCGATTTAGTATCCTGGTGGATTCTCAATATGATTGTGGACTGAAAGCAGATTTACAATTCAGTTAAGGTGAAGCAGAACATTCACTATGAACTGTCAGGAATTAGGAAATCTATAAAGGAATTATTTACGTTTGCTTCTTTCTTTATTCAAGTGAATAGACTCAGTCCCAGGCTAAGTCACACATGGTACTGCTGTCAAAGGGAGGATACTGAATAAATAATTCCAGGGGAAAATGTGAAGGGCAAAGAAACCATGCAACCCTTTTCCTTTCTGAGAAGCTCATTGCAGGCCTCCAGCACAGAGGTACTGTCCATGTGAATCTGGATGACAGACAAGGAGGCTGGGACATCTGGAATGTCAGAGCCACCTGACACGGAGAGTTCATTCAAAGGAGTGGCTTTGCTACTTCCTTTTTCTTCACTTTTAGCTTGTTTGTTGTTTTGTTTTCATACAAACCCAGAAAACTGTATTAACATATTTTTATTCATTCTTTCAGGAAAAATTTAGCTTTTCTCAAAATGCATAACTGGCCTTATTGGAGAAAATTTTTTTGCAAATTTTTCTAATTGGCAGTGATAAAACTGTGATGATGAATACAGAAAACAAATTTGCAAGAAATCATGTAAATTAGCTAATAATTTTCTTGCAATTTTTTAAGTGCTCAGGTTTACAGATAGCTGTGGAAAATTAGCTATTGGCCTACAATTACTTAAATAAAATATTTTTGAAATGTTATAATTTTATAATATGTCATCATCTTCCTTAGAACATAGAAAAATGAGAAATGCCAGCCTCATATCCTTAATATGTTTATAGTGTGGTGAGGAACAGAAAAATATTACTGTAACATAATAAATATAATACCATAGCAATCTACCACCTCATAAGACCATAAAAGTGAACATTTCCTCAAGTTTGTAGTAGTAAATACACTAGGGGATAATATTCTAGGCAGAGGAAATAGCCTGACTTTATAGTATTAAGGTAGTTGTTCAGTTAAGATGACTGACATAATATTTCAAGAAGGGCTCACAAAAACTATAAACATATATTAAGGGAAAACCTACACCACTCCACTTACAGTGTGTGTCTGTGAGGGTGGAAGGACAACTTGATTGGCTTTGGGGTCAGCGGGGGCCTTCATGGAGCACACTGCAGTTGTGTCTGAGTGGGTCATGGAGACATAGCTTGGGAACTGTGCCTCAGCCCTGATGCCTTCCCTTCTCTCTGGTGCTGTTCCTGTTCTCTGCTTCCAAGCTGCCATAAACTAGCATGTTTGCACTGCCAACACTGATGTTTCAGTCTTTGAGCCAACTGACCATGCATTTCATCTCCCAAATCTATGACCCAAACGAAACCCCTTCTCTTTTAAGTTGTGAGTGTCAGACACAGCAATGGGCAAGCGGACTGATACAGAAAATGTGACACAGGATCTGGGTCACTGCTGGGACTGTGCCTGACGATGTGGTTTAGAAGCCATTGGAGCTGACTTGCGGGGAAGTTTGGAAAGGTCTGCTGTGCTGAAGGCAGCGCCTGAAGTGTGGTATTGGTGGGAGCTGAGATGACCAGAATGTGGACAATAAAGGCCAAGCACAGCAGGTTAAAGTTCCGAACAAGGAATTATTCACTGATAGACTACATGTCATATGTGTTATGCCCTGGCATAAAATTTGTCTATATTTTTCACAACACTGAGACTTTGAGGAAGAGCAAGATTAAAGGAAGTAGAGTGACTGATCTGCTGGAATAAATTCCAAGCCCACACAACATTCCACAACATTTAGGCTGTTGACTAGGTACTGTTAGATGCTTTTAGGCAGATAGATGGTGAGAATTGGGGTAAAAAAATACAACATACAATTTGTAAAAACTTAGATTTTTGGCTTAGAAGTAAAAGTTATATAAAGTTGAGGTCAGGGGAGCTGTGGCTGCTGAACAGATTAGTGCCATTAAAAAGAAACCAAGTACTTTTTCACAGGGATAAGAATGATGCTTTGAGTATATCTCACAAACCAGCACGATGACCTCCATTACAGGCTTAAGGCTGCAATAGTTTAAACTTCTTAGTTTAGAAGAGTCCCTAAGGACCCTGCCCAAAAGGGCCTCCTAGGGCATTGACTCACCAGGACTCACTTCACTCTTCATAGTCTTACAGACTTTCAGAGGCCACTACAGCGATGGCCCAGCATGACATCTCCATGAGATGCTGGTTTCACAGGCATGCAGAATGAGAGAGTGTGGGGTCAGGAAAGCTTCTACTCAGACATCAAAGGAAAGACTGGGAGATCAGGCAAGGAGGCTTTGAGAAGGCAGAGTGTGGAGTTGTAGAAATGAAGCCAAAGATGCTCAGAGATCTCATGAAGTCAGATATCAGGAATAGGAATATGGAATGTTCGCTACAGAAGCCTGCAGGCCATAAAAGAAGCCAGCCCAAGCCATAGGCCATATTGGCTGTAATGGGCCAGCCCACAGGTGTGGCGACACCCAAGACCTTTGGAACTCATATTTCTCCACAGTGTGTGCAGGATTCCAGATGAGAAGCTATTGGATTCAGTGTTTGTCCTTCTGGGTTTCAATCTTCTCTTAGCTGGTCTGGTTCTTTTCTGTGTCCACTTCCTCCCTTTTGGAAAGGGAATGTTTACACTCTGCCATTTTACCTTAGATTATGTAACTAGGGTTTTATTTTTACAGAGGTTCACAGCTAAGAGTTTGGCATGAGCTCCAGAAGAGACTTGGATCTGGATTTTTGAAAAGTGCTAACTTATTGAGACTTTGGAGAAGGCATTGTTGTCTTTCTGCTTGCATGCAGAATAGGTATATTGTGGTAGGCAGAGCTGTGAACATGTTATTGTCTTTATTGGTAGCTCAAATATGAAGATGACTAGAGGTGGGATGTGGAAGGTAGGATGGAGTGAAAACAGGATTGGTTTTGATATCCGCCCAGGGGTTGGGGACCACACTTCTAGGTGTCTGGGTGCTACATGGAGTTTGGATTTGAGTCTATGTCTAGTTGCTCACCACTACTCTAGCATCTTCCCTGCACTATTTCCTGGCTAGGATAAATTAAGCATTTCTGTTCTGCCATGCCCTTCCACCACATTGCTTCCTTCAAGCCAGCTTACCATGGACTGAATCCACCAAAACTGTATGTGAAATTTAAAATTTCTTGCTTGAGATTGTAGGCGTTACTTATTGGGTCCAGTAATGGTAAATGTGATTAATATCTAGTATAACATGGAATTTTAAGAAAGAATACAGAAAAGGCAGTTGCTGAATATCATATTTGAAACCAATTTTCCTGGAATTTTAAGGCCATAAACATGTTTGCAGTTCTGGGTTTGGGGTGTAGCTCAGTGGTAGAGCTCTTGCCTGGCCAGCACAATGCAATTCACAGTACAAAATACTACTACTCTTACTATTAATAATAATTTCAGTTTAAGTAGTTCATATGAGGGAAAGGGATTTGGAGAAAACTCACTTTTATGTAAGAAGCATGCTTTGGAGTCAAGAAATGATGAAGTATGCATAAAGCCCCAGTGACAGTTTCAATGCAGGACTAGGATGATGTAAATAAATCCATAGGAAGTAAAAGCCGTAGGACTAAATGGTTGTCTATATGTGGGGGAAGTGACTTAAAAAAGGAGGCTACAATTCTCATGTTCGTAATCTGGATGACTGAGTTATGGAACTATCAGGAAATACAGAGAAGGAGAATGAAGGAGTGTTTAATATGATTGAATTTGATGTTGAGGTATCCATAGGAAATATAGTTAAAGTCTCAGTGAACACTGGCAGACTAAAAATAAATTTTGAGATTCATAAACTATATAATAATAAAAATCATGAAAAATGCTAAGTTGAACTCAGTAAGAAAAAAACAAGATTTAAAAACAGGAGAATGATAGGTAAAATTCTAGGAAATATCAGAGTTTGGAATATTAAAGTAAAAAAATAAGATCCATGGGAAATATATTACTATAAGAAAAAGAAAAAGCAGGGAAATAAAATTTAGGAACAAATCATCTTTTTAATAAATGATACTAGGAGAAGGTGATACCCATATGCAAAAGAAAAAACTGAATTTGGGTCCCTACCTTACAAGTATGCAAAATTTGACTCTAAATGGATCATGGCATGTTGTAAGCTAAGACGCATAAAACTGTTAGAAAAAACACAGGCAGAAATCTTCATGACATTGGGTAAGGAAAAGGCTTAGAATAGCAAGAGAATGGTAACAAAAATATTAGATATGTTGTGTTGCATGCAAATTAAAAGTATGCTGCAAGTTGCACCATGAAGAAAGTGAAGAGACACCTCATAAATTGAAAAGCATGTGCAATTATTGATCTCGCTTCTCCAGAAGGTCAACGTTGAATCTTACCATTGAATTTGATTTGGTTCTTGTCCATTTTGATTTGCAACCAGAATCGGGGAAAGAATTAAGTTTGTGGATCAAGGTACTGCTGTATATCAAAAAGGAAATTGTACTAAAATATCTATAGAGTTCTTAAAATTTTAAAAATAAAACTCAGGTCAACTATAATAGGCAAATAATTTAAATATGTATATCCCCCAATATATGCATAAATGGCCAATAGGCACATGAAATGATATTCTCCATAATTAACTAAGGCAATTTAAAACTACAATGAGATACTGCTTCATACAAACTAGTAATAAAAATCTAATAAAATACAGAAAACAGTTAAGTGTTCTCAAGGAGTTAGAGAAATTGACACCTTTTGGAAAAGAGATATGAAGTTGCATATGACTCACAAATATATATCCAAGATAATTAAAAGTTTACACAGAAGTATTTAAATGAATAGTAGTGTTAATCATTATAGCTAAAAGAAGAGAAAACCCCAATGCTTATCAATTAACAAATAAATCAACTATGATATATAATAACATATGATATATATGTAATGAAAAATTACTCAGCAGAAAGGAATGGAGTGCTGCTAGATATCATGATATAGGTGAACCACAGAAAAAAATTATAAAAAGAAACCATCACCTAAGACCACACATAGTATTAATCAATTTACATGATATTTTAAGAACTGCGTGAATTGAGTGACAGAAATTACAATACTGCTTTCCAAAAGTTGAGAGTAGTGATAAGGACTCTGAGGAGAGGTGAGTGAGTCCTAAAAAGTATAGGCTTTCCTTTGGGGCAATAACTTAGTCTCCAATTATATAATAGGGATGGTTTCTATAACCTTACAAATATATTCTAAAATGCTAAACTGTGCACTGTAAAATAGAGAGGCTTCTGGTACTATTTGAATGATGTCCCAAAAGGTTGTTTCACAAAAGTAGATTCTATGTCTCGCAGTCCTTTTACTTCATCAGTGATGCTGAATATGCTTTCTTTGTCAGGCTCAGCGTTCTCACGAAGGACACCGCTAAGCCCACTAGGGAGGGACTCCGCACAGAACAAGAGGCTTCAGGCAAGAGTATCTGCCATCTGCACTACCGTATTGTTTCAGTTCACATACCAGCTCTCTGAAGGCATAAAGTCAATTTTGGGTCTTCGTTTTCTCAGGACAGCGTGGACACAATGTCATGGCTGATGGCGACTCACAATCTTGCCAACTGTCGAAGAAGAAAGGGCCTCTGCTAAGAAGAGCATCTAACCTGGGATTCAGAGCAGCATTTCAATCTTCTAAATCTGCAGGGGTTTCCAAAATCTCACCTAAACTCGCCTCAGAAGATGTGCGCCCGATGGCCCAGGGTTCTTTAAAGTTAGAGAATTGCTTGTTCTGTTTGCAGAAAGTTGACAAAGGCCAACATATCTTGTGGCTCTTTGTAGGTGTCTAACGCAGAGACACGACAGAGCTCTGGGACGCAATGTAAACAAGGTTAACCCTGAAACTTCCCCTTTTTGGTTCCCAAACTAGTTTGATCGCTGTTTCACGTTGTCTGCTTAGTAAAAAGTGGTAAAATTCAGGCTGAGGGAAGTGTTTTGTCACAGAGGTGTAAACCGTTTCTTTCTTTCTCCTCAGAAAAGTCTGTGACTTGTTAAGGGCTGGAAATGAAATGTGAATGCCTGTTCTAGTATATAAATTACTGAGTGCCCTTGAGCAAGTTACTTGATCATTTTGAGTTGGTCAACGGAACTACAAAAGAGGAAAGTTCTAGACATGACTTCCACTTCCGGTTCCTATGATGACAGCATAAGAAATGCAAAGTGCTATAAACAGAGTTGTGTTCCACTTCTGATGGTTAGCTCATAACTGACGTACGCTCCTTGTTTCAGTTACCACATACCTCTATGTCTTGGTTGAGTGTGCATTTTAAACCATCAGCTTTAAAAGCAGAGTTGGGTGTGAGCGGAGCGCAGGGCCATTTTCCCTCGTAAAGTCTCAGCAGCTCACAGGTGAATTGATTTGGGCGCTCACTCTTACTGCTGTGGCTCTTAGTACCGCCCATGGGCGGATACAAAAGTTATTACTTCTGTGTCTGAGTCATTTGGAGTTTTTAAGAGAAAATCTCTTCTCTATGAATGTCTTTAAGTCCAATCACCTTACAAAATGAAACAAAACAGTGAATTAGAATGTTCTTTTCATTTCCAGCCTTTTAAGAATAAAGCATCGTAAGAAATGCATTTTACTACAAATGTCTTAAGGCGATGAGATTAAAGGGGACGCTGGATCTAAACTTTACTGCACATGATTCCGTTAAAAAAAATAAAATAAATGCAAGCGAAACCCAAGCCTCAGGCTAGCAATCTGTAGCCACCTGCTGACCTTCGTCCAGGGTCGTGGGTGCGAGTCTAGAGTTGCCCAAAGACAGCTTTGTCTGCAAAGCCGAGCCAGAGACCTAGGTGAGCTAGGTGAGACGCAGTTTACTGAGGACTTGGGGGAACCGGTTCTTTTTATGGAAGGGCCAGCTCCGGGCCGGGCCTCCTCGCCTCTGCGGCGATGACGGGATTAATTTCTGTGTTCTAGCGGGGCGCTTGCAAGCGGTGTGTGAGGACGTGCTCTCACGTCAGCCCCGCGGCCGCTGCGCCCAGCGCACTCGGGCGTGTGCAAGCGCAGCGAGCCGCGAGTCGGGCGGGCGCCCTGCGGAGGCGCCAGCCCGTCCCCTCCCCGTCCCCGTCCCCGGAGCCGCTCCTGCGGAACGCTCCCTCTCGGCGCAGTGGGGCTGCCGCAGCCTCCCTAGTTCTCTCGGCGGCGCCCCCACCCCACCCCACCCCGAGCCCGCGGGACGCCCGAGCTCGCTGCCTCCCCCCGGCCGCGGCTCCCGAGAGCGGCGCACCTGCCCGCCCGCCCGCGCTGACATCACCGCCCCGCCCGACCGCCGGTCCCCGCGCAGAGGCTGCTCGCCGGCGCGGACGGAGCGGGCACCCGGCGCCAGCATGAGGCTGAGCCCCGCACACTACCTGCTGCCGCTGCTGCCGCTGCTGCCCGCGCTGGTGCTCGGCGCCAGGTGAGTCCCGGGGCGGGCAGGGCCTGCGGTCCGGGACCCGGCGGGGCGGAGCTGACGGCGGAGTCAGCCTCGCCCCGGGAAGGGCCGGGCGCGCTCCGCGGAGCGAGCGGAGGACGGGGCCGCAGCCCCGGGAGGGGCGAGCTGAACGCGCGCTGCCCGAGGACCGAGCCGCCTCCCTGCCCAGAGCCCGACTCTAAGCACGGGAACCGGAGGCGACGGAAGACGGTGCCAGAAGGGGCCAAAGACGCGCAAAAGTTCGGGCTCGGGCTCGGGCTGGTCTGCCGTCCGCAGCAGGCTCAGGGCAGGGCACTGCATCGGGCTGGGCTGTGAGTGGGTCGGAGGGAGAGGACAGAAGGAAGTCCGAAGACACGCATCCAGGAGCCCGGCTCCCGAACGGTCGGGCACTGTGCTCTGGCCCTGGCCAGAGGCGGCTTGAGGCGCCTCACAGAGGGGCTCTTCTTAGGGCAGAGTTAAAATGCTCTGATTAACGAGAGCTCTGGGACCCGAGTGGGCCATGGGTTTGCTTTCCTCTCCCACAAGAGTGGACTGTCTTGTTGCCCAGGCAGTCTTTACTCGGCGCGACCTTAGTTAGCATCATATTGGCAGCAACTTCTTTCCCTTGGCTGCTGGAAAATAAAATAACCCACACAGGATGGAGATTCTTTCAAATCTAAATGAATAGAAACACTGTCTGGTTGTGCGTCTGAAGGAAACAGAGAGGCGAGAGATAGAATTATGTGTGATCCCGAAATGGAGAAAGATACTTTTTATCTCTTAAGAACCTAGATGATAAAATTCTTCAGTCCATTTCTCATGTCCACACCTTCTTTCAGGCCTGTCTAACCAGACTTTCCTTTTTGCTTAGGAACAGTTTTATTTAGCCCTTATAATGGATTTAGTCTTCTTTTGTCCATGTGGCACAGCTAACTTTTCCAGGCTAAATAGAATTTGAGTTTTATGCACTCTAAGGTTTGCTTGCTACTTCAGGTCATAAATGCACATGGTTTTGAAGAAAGCCAGTGCTTTGCGTTATTATCATAACTTGTTCCTAGTAGAGCCCACTTAAAAATATGCAGTTAGCTCTAAGCTGACCAATACAAATTATGCCTCATGGTTATTCTTGGTATTCTTGCCGTTCGCTCTCATGCTGTGGTTTGATGTTTACTTGTGGAATCTTCCAGAGAAAGGAAATTTTCAAAGTTTATACACTTAAAAAGATAGCAGTCAGCATGTCCATAGAATAGTAAATATTTGAGCAGTGGAAACACACACCAAAGCGATTTTAGAGAGAGTGCAAGTTTTTGAAGTTCCAAAAGTATAGTTACTTTTGAAAGATGCTAGGATTTAAGTGACTGAAAGACTTGCACACTCTCAGCCTTCCAAAGTTTCCTCAGTTATGTAAGACAGAGGTCGCCTTTTCCCTCTTTTTGAAAGTGTTAATTTCTGTGAGGATAAATTTACTTAATAAAAGTCAACATATTTCCTACAGAAATTAAAATAGTGATTCCTACTTCTCTTTAGATCTGACACTTCCTCAGTGTTGGTTATTTAAGCAAACTATGATGGATCTTTAAGTTCATAATGAAAAAGCATGCTGGGCTTAAAAAATGACATTTTCACAAACAGTACCATAGATGATTGCTCTGATTTCTCCTGGACTTTATTATGCTAGATATTCAGATTACCTTGTGACTGAACAGGCGGGAAATGAGCGTGGCACTATCAATGTATCGCTTTACAGGAAGAGAATGTGTTTCCAAGGAAGTTAGCAGAAGGCCCTTCTCTGCGAGGTTTAAGGGTTTGCACGGGTGCGGGAGTAATGCACAGGTTAAAAGGCAAGCTGAATAGCTTTTGGCAGCAGTTGCCTGAGGAGGAGTGCGCTTATTGTCCTGCTGGGAAAGAGGCCTAGCTCTGCCACAGCCACCTGTGACTGGGGTTTTCTGGCCAAAGACTTCTGTTCACTTAGTTTCTCAGCCAGGGTTCCAATCTGTGAAGCAGATGGCAATTCCCATGGTTCAGCAACACCGAGGGTGTCAGTGGAGGTTGGGTGATGCTAGTTTTTCCCATACCCTTTGGGGAATGGCAAGGCTTCTACTATCACTTTCTGCCTAACGTGTTGAGAAAGTGGAGCAGAGACTCTGGGTGCAAAAGCACATTGGCTTCATCATCTCTCTCTGAGTATAACTCCCTGCGGCTTTGCTGTGTTGTTCCCAATAGGGCTACCGTTCATTTTTCTTTTAAAGTAAAGCTAGGAGTTCACTAAAGCCAGTGCTGCAGTTGGAGAGATCCCATTCCCATTCTAGCTGCAAGGATAAAAGTTGAAGGCAGTTCTCCCTTTTAAATAGTAATATTTGAATTGCTTTCTGTGTCTTCCTCCTCCTTTCCTATTCCATAGCAACTTTAGACACAGAAATACAAAGAAACCCCATAATTTCATTAGAGTGAACAAAGCCAGTGCCCACCCAGTAAAGTTACTTTATCCCTCACTCCTAAAAGCTAAATGTTCACCTTCAACAACAGCCATTTTTTCTGGTTTCTTTTTTTTTTTCCTGGTAAACACGATAGAAGCATGGAGAGCTGTTTAATTTCCTGGCATATTGTGTCTCTTGTTTAGAAAGTACATACAAATTCAAGAAGTTTAAGTTAATGATATGAATAATGTAGCTAATACAGAGACCCATTTAAACTCTTCACAAATAAACGTGGTCAAAGAAAGCAAACAAATGTGTTGGTTTAATAGCTTCAGAGTAGAATGCATGTACTTTTTAAATAGCTTCATTTTGTAGAAGTATTAAATTGCTATTCCAAAGCAGCCAGTAATTCACTTCAGAAAGGAGTAGTGTAGGTACTGAAAGGAAAGGTAGGGTGGAAAATTCTTTAGAAGTTCTCGGTAGAAAGGACGTCGTGGAGGGCTGAAGGAGGCTTACGCTTTAGTCTGCTAAACCTCTGTCCCTTTGTGCTGTGGTGATCCTCTTGATGCCTTTGGATTGTTAGGTTTTAAATGCCTCACTGGGGAGAGAGACATGGCAGGGAGGAACGCACGTCTACTGACTTCTTGCTTCTCCATCAAACAAGAGCTTTGAGCAGATAGTGTGCGATAGTCCTCCCAACAGGGCTGCTCGGAGGTCTCCCCTGGGTAGTGCCGCATGTTTACTTTCCATCTATTTTTAGGTGATGCTGTGTATGAGGGACCTTCAGGCTTCTATTTGTTGGGTTCTTTACTGTAACCTCAGGATTGAGTTCAGGAAAAGATGAGCACAGCAGGCACGTGATAAATCTTATTTTTTGCTTTTTGAGACAAAGTTTCTCTGTGTACCTGGAAGACCTCAAACTCACTGCCTTCCTACCTTAGCCTCCTAAGTAGCTGGGATTAGAGCTATATGGTGCCATGCCCAGATTCACACACAAAATATGGTAATGGAAATAAATTTGATGTCGGGAACAGTTTTGCTTGAATCCCCTTGAAGTAGCCTAGTAAAGCCACGTAAGTCTACTGCACATGTGACCCTGCCTAGATTCTTTTATTCGTGGAAAAATCATACCATTCTGTGTGAATATTTAGAGAAATAACTTTCCCAAGAAGATAAAAAATAATACTGCAACAATTGAAGTTTCAATTCTAGACCTAACTTGCCTATTTCCAATAGTACTGGTAGTTGTTACAATGACTTACTTGGGCATTATCTTTGGAGATTAAATTTCCTCTACATCTAATGATAGGATGACCTCAAACATTTATGTTTGGGTGTACAGTGTCCTGAACCAAATTCCATGTGATTGAAAGGAATAGCTTGACTTTCCAACCAGGGAACAAAAATTGCTGAAATCCCTGAGGAGTGCATGCAGAGATATCTTCTCACGTGTACTGAGACACTGTGTGTACCTACTTTTAAAGGACTTCAAGACAATTTTTCACAATTACTTCAATACACAAGGCTAATACACAGGGCTAAATCATTTATATAACTTTAACCTAATTAAATAAGCATTGCTTACAATTATGTTTTTTCACTAAGGAATTCAAAACTCCATGTGAATCCAACTTCATCCCTTTAGAGATGTCAGTGATATTTGTTATCACACAATGATTGTATGAGAAATCAGTCAGTTATTACTGAGGCATGAGGATGATAAACAATATAGATTATGTACAAACACATTGCTCCAGAACTAGACATATAAACAAGTGATATATTAGTCAAAATTTGGTAGCAACAAAGTTCTGAGTGTGAAGAAGGGAAAAATTGGATAATGCCAATTAAGTTCAATAAATTTTATCTTCTACTTTCTAAGAGATGAATGACACACTGCAGTCAGTATGAATGTTATGTTGCAATTCTTAGCTGTATGAGGTAAGGGAAATTTTTTGTCTTCTTGATTCAGGCTTCCCATAGACAAAACAATATGATGTACAGAACCCACTTCATAAGGTTGTAGTAAAGACTGAATGAGTTAATTTATGAAAAAGTATAGCATATTCTGTGGAATACAAGAAATACTCAACAGGGGTTACCTGCACCCCTATTACTGTGTTGTTATCATTTTTATGAAATCTTTGATTCTGTGATTGATCTGGACATAGAGAGGAAATTGAATGGAAATTGATAGAATGAGGCCAAATAAACGAAAGCATAGCTATCATTTAAAAAGAGGGGGAAGACAGAAGAGGGAGCAGGAGGTGTAATGAAGGTCACTGGGTCCGTTGGCCGGGTCTTCTCCATAGCACTTTGGTGGCATAGCTCCTGCACGGTGCCTTTTTTTTTTGTGAAGGTCATGAAAAGTAGAGATATTTAATTTAATCACATAGACTGTGATTTAGCACAAAAGTGTATATTTAGCTACTTGTGTTCCTATTTAAAATGCAATTGCATTTACACTGTAGAAATCATATCAAATCAAAGCCAGCAGGATGAGCACAGGTCTTAGTGAATACATAAGAAGGTTGTTTTCTCACTACACAGAGAATCGACTTATAAGTTTCTCCAAATTTATTTTCTATTTGTTTATTGGTTTCATCATCTATTATTGATCCCTAAATATAAACATCTTCTGAAAAATTAAGGGAAGAAGATACAAGCATGAGACCTTTTTCTACTATGAAAAACAATTTGAGCACCACTGTTGTAGAAGCCCAGGCATTTTATGTCTTAAGAATCATCATATGAAGGGGACCTTTTTCTAAGATAGTTTGTCAAACAGCTTTAGTGATCATCTGGTTTCAACTAGTAAGCATATGATACCATAAACTTTTCATTGTTATGCCGTGAAAATATGCATATTTTGTTCCCACAGATTTATGTTTGTGAATGTGTGCGTTTCACAAGCCAACAGAGAGGACCATAGAACAGGTGTTATTTATGGCTAAGAGGAAATAAATGGTTACAAATCGTGAAAAGTTTGCATCAGAGGGAAAGCATATGTTTACTTAAACTTATTAGAGCTTTTCTTCATGCTGGTAGAAGGCAGAGAAATGTTGAAAGTGAACCGCTGCATTCAGGCACAAGCTGAAGGTCAACCAAATAATCAGTGGGCTCTGTGAATGCCTTTGTAAACGCTAGGAGACGCCGTTATACCACGGGGGGTGACTGCACTGAAATTATGCCTGACTTTTTGGTGTTGCTCCCGAGTGCTTTAATTCTTCAAGTGCACTTTAAAGAGTCTACTATTGGGAAGCATGCTGTGGATATAAGGTTCGTCTGAAGTCCTACATTGTAGAAGTGGAAAAACTGAGACTCACAGTGGTTAAGACTTATCTAAGACCAAGATGGAAACTAAAACTAGAACACAAAGCTTTCAACCATAACCTTCTTGTTTTTTTATGTGACGTGTCTTTTCTGTCATTAAGTATCCATAAAGAGTTGATCCTTACAATGCATAGGGAGTTACAGCAGTGAGGAGGTAAACACCATTTGCCAACCAGGATTAAGTTGATTTTTGAAAACTTAGTTGCTCTAAAAAAAAGATTGTAGGTCATTTTCCAAGCCAATAGCAGAGTTATTAATGAGTTCTCATCATCACACACAATTTGCCTTTCAAAAGACACATTTGAATTGCTTCCTGTTGGCCTCTCAGTTGTATTAGGAAGTGCTGTTTTTGTTGCCCTTGAGATCTAATCACTGGAACTACTTCCTGTTAATGTAGTTCCTGACACTCACTGTACATCCCTCTCCTGCTAAATCTTTGCAGAATCTGTGTTGCTCGGTGTGCAGCTACTACTGTCTTGGAAAGATGCGTTCCCAAAGGCTTTTGTATCCACATTTAGTACAAGACAACGTTCGATTTTGTGTGGTTCCCATTTCTCTACACTTTCATCATACCTTATGTTCGGTTTATAGCTCGATCTCATCTTTTGAGTCCAGTGGTTACATATTTTCTCCTATCCACATATATCACAAATGTTTTCTTTGGATAGGTTTCCGAACAGGCAGAGACTTAAATATCACATCTCAGAAATATAAATTAATAATGTCTAAACATCAGGACCATTATGGTGGCAGAAAACTTGTATTTTGCAATTCTGGAGGGAGAACACCCTCAACCTACGAGCTACACCTCCTCCTAACACATTTAAGTTGCATTTTGGTATCTCACACATGGCTGTAGCTTATATTCCCCCAGTAAATGCTAAGACATTCTAGTTTTACCATATATAGACTACTATTTAATCTGTCAATTTTCTATAACACTTCTCTAGCAATTAAATAATTTAAAACAAATTTTTTTGCATTAACTTAAAATTGTAGATTAGCATAACCAAAATTGTAAAATTATGGTTTATTTTCTGTTAAAATTCTGGCCTGGGGGAAGAAGACATGAATACCTTTTCTAACGACCTGAAACATTGTCCACTTGTGGGACACGATGCATTTTTGGGAGCATTTTAGAGGAGTAAATGCTGTGTTCTAAACTTTAATCTATGTTGATAACTTAATAACTGAAGGTTATAGGCACATGCCCTCTCATCTTCAGCTTTCTCTTTTTCCCTTTCCCTTTTGACTAGATAACAGTGGGACCGAAAGTGTACAATGACTTACTGCCCTTCTGAGTGATGCTTTCAATTGAATTAAGAAATTAGTGAAGGCCAGAGTAGTTTCATTCACATCTGCTATAAAGATGTCACTTCCCATAACCTCTCTCTGTCTCCTCTAAAGATTATGACAGTTTATAATTTCCTTCCTTTCATACTCAGACACAAAGCATGTCTCTAGCATCCAGAAGCACTTGCTGATAAGTAGCTGGTTAACAATATGGAGGAAGAGGGGGAGGCTGGAGGTTACCAAAGATTTTGCCCCATCGCAGAGGTTAAATCCTAAGATTATGCAAACAGTAGAGACCTGGAATGACATGATTTAGAAATGCCATTCAACATCTTCTCACCATATTTTTCTCCTCAGTAGGAAAGTGAGAACAGTGCTTCCCTCATAAATTTCTAAGGAGCTATAATTAAGCTAATGTATATAAAGTATAATGTCCAGTGCAAAGAAACATAACTGTGTATTTCCATTCGTGTAAGGTTGCAGGGATTAAATAGGATTTAACCTGCCAGACTACTTGCATTTTGGGAAGAGCAATCCTTTATAACAAGTCATTTCACACAGTTAGCCACAATTAGTGAAGAGAGTTTTGGAGGCCCTTCCTATCCCCTTTCATTAAAGATGAAATAAGTGAATAGAAATGATATTTTTCCTTCAAGTACATGCAGACACCTGGGCCAACTGTGGAAGCTGATTCACTAATATCGCAACCCAGCCCTGTTATGGACTCTTAGGAAAACACCTGTTTTATCCTCAAGAACAAAAGAAAGAATGCAGCATCACCTGATGCATTTTGGGTCTGAAAGCTTCAAATTGTGTTCATACTATGATTGAAAATTAAAATTATAGTCATTAAAATTACATTCCCATAATATTACATTACTAACTTTAAAGAAGACTCGTTGTTCAAGTCTAATCCCAAAATGCAAAATTGAGAGATCCATCGTAACTAGGACAGCATAAACACTGACTAGCTCTTGGCATGTTCGGGGTCCAGGACCCTTTAGTTAGGTTCTCCGGAAACTGGTAAGGGGGGTCATGACCACCCACGCAGAGTGGCCCAGAAGAAGGGCTCATGGGGTGAGGGAAGGGAGTGTCAGCAGGCACAGGAGCCCCGAGTGCTGCGTGCTTGCAAAGTGATGGTGAGAGTGGAAAGAAAAGTTCCCTATCAGTAGCCTTCCTGCTTTTTGTTGTATAGTTTCCTTTTTCTAATGCCCACAGTCATTCATTGCTGATCTTTCCTGTAAACTGAGATTTTGGCATTGGGCTGAAATCTGTGAAAAATTGCAGTGGCATGCTGGCAAGAAGCAGATGTGGTTGAAGAAACTTGATGTTGTGGAGAACATGTAGCATTTTCCTTCAGACACCACAGAGAGAAATGCAAGTCCTTCCACAAAGAAGGAATTCACTTAAACATGGGGGAAATCATTCTGTTCCAGGCATTACGGTTAAGAAGGACACTATATATTGAGTAGGTTTTGCATTTTTTGCATATATCTGTATGTCAATTGTGCGTTTATGGGACTGTAACTGAGAGTTTCAACCAACACATTGAGGATGGAAGATGTTCCTGGAATGTGCTCGCCACTTAGTTTCTGTCACTTACACACGTGTCTTGTGAGTACTTTGTATTTATGCACAGTTTAATCACGGAGAGACCTGAGGTTTGAACACATTAAATAACTACCGATATTTACCACCTGGAAAGTGATCAGATCTCAAGCCAGCGTTCTGAAGATGGCTTTGTGAATAAAACCAAATGGCTGCTTATACACTCTAATCTGTGTATGAAGGCACACAGGAAAAAAAAAACGAACTATCATACCAGTAAGAATGATGAACTAAATCACATGGGGAAAAAAGTGTATGTTTGCATGAGATGGGTCAGAGGATATTAAAAAATTCTTAAAATAAATCCTACAGTCTGAAGACCAGCCAAAGTAAGGCTTTTATTATCGACACAAATTTTGTTGGCTAAGCCCATCATTCCTATGTAGAACATTTGTATGTCATTAGAGCAGTGTTTCTCAAAATATACTCCTCAATGCTTCCAAATGAGAATATCCCAGGTTGCTTCTTACAATGACAGAGTTCAGACCCTGTGCTAATACATTAGGTTAGATTCACTGAAAAAGAGGCCAGTGAGTACTGATTTCGATGTGGGACTTGTGGGTTTTCTGTGTGTATAAAAAGCTTGCAAACCACTGTTCCAGTATTTGATAACTAGAGAGTCTAGAATACTTTGACTTCTTTCTCATTTATTCAATGGGAAGTTGCCTGTGAACTCAGGAAGATGTGAATTTGGCACACAAAAAAAGAACAAAAACCAAAAATCACACCTACTTTCACCTGTACATAAATACATCTAATAAGTGAGCATCTTGTTTGACACCGAGCTGAGTTTATCAGTCATGTTACACGAAAGCAATCCCCTGCCACATGTCACTTATGGGAAAGGGCTGAGAGAGTGTGCATCATGTCCATGACTCTCATGACATAAAGTGTGCCCTTTAGGAAACAGGTGTGATCAAGGTGATGTCCCTCAAGTGCCCAAGTGGAATGGAAACTTAACTTCAGGAACCCTAGCTGTCCTAACTCCAAATGCATAATAGCAAAGAAGCAGTGAAAACCATGACCCACGCCTGAGGCCATAGAACAGCTTGTGGCATTTTATTTGGGCAGGAAACATGAGTTTTCAGACAACTGGAAGTAATACTTAGCTTGTTGAAAACAAAAGTTTTAATCATCTCCCCCCCGCCCTTTTTTTTTCCCCAGGATGTTGAAAACAATCTTGGGGAATAAATTTACTGAATTAAATAGAAAGTGCAACTGTATTGTCTCTAATTCTTCACTGTTCTTTCTGTCTAGAGAATCAGTTAGTTTTAAAGTAAACAAGAAAAGAATAAAAAGATAATATCAGCTAAATAGTAGCAACTGTGCAATAATTAGCTTTAACCAACTCAGTCCTCACAATAAATTTCGGAGGTGGCTCCTGGCTGTCATCAGAGCTGTGGGATCCAAGGCGGACAGGGTTGAGGTGACTTGTCCAAAGTTACGAACTGGCAAGTGTGGAGCTGACCCCAATCCATACCCCAAATAGTGTCAGCATTCCTGCTTTTAATCAGTATGCTACAGCGCCTCCTGGGGTATTAAGCAAAGTAAGGGAAAGACTTTAAATTTCTGTGGCCTTTATCTTGGGGTTCTGGTTTTCTATGCATGCTATCCCTCAAATAAATAGATCCTTTCCACAAATTTCTAATGAATTGTTTATTTTCTTTCAATTACGTTGTGGAAGGAAAATAATCATATATTATGAAAATTGTTACTGTGTTTGCAAGATGTTTTGTAAAAATGCTAATGAGCTCCAGTCCTCTACTGCCTGGTTCCAGTTGTCTCCCCCGTGATACCTCTGGGGCTTAGGAATGTGAGTGTAGGAATCACGTTTACCTTGTTCAGATTACAGCTCAGCACCTGCTACTTGTGTGAGTCTGGGTAGCTAACAGCTGCCAAAACTCAAAATCTAATTGTTAAAATAATTTATAAAGGTAGCTAATGGTTATTGGCTTTTTCTACGTGTAATAATTGTACTATTAATTTATATAGAATTAACTATGTTTAATGCTTTCCAGTACTTCGTGACAGTACTTTATAGACTAAGGTGTTAAGGATTAGAGAAGTTAATAAATCTAAGGTTACAAAATTGATAAATGATAACGTGGAACCTGAACCCATGATTTTATAGGCATTGGCCTCAGAGTCAGTTTTCTGAGACAATGAAGGTCAGCAGTAAGTTTTGTGACATTTAGGCACCTGGGAAGTAACTCAGAAATAAAGGAGCTGTGGAAAACTACTGCAGACTGGTGGGAAAGGACTTCCGTCATTACTCCCAGGGATGCAGGAGCCAGGTGTTGGCATCTGCCCAAGGCCTGTTACAGGGTGTGTAGTGTCACCTGTCATTTTACAGATGTGAGAAGGAACAGCCTCACTCTTTGAGGCCAGTTTGCCTTGAGAGATTTGTCTTAGTAATGACCATCACTGATGATAATGATTACAGCAGCCAGAGTTCCCTGAAGTTTGTGTGCTGTTTCACAGGACTTGCACTCCCATTGATAATCAGAAGATGGCACTGTGAAGTGCTATAGTCATGGTTGTATTTCCCATTTCACTGGACAGTCACATTTGGAACAAAGTAAGAAGCAGCATAATTTTACATACAAATCATAGACTTAGAGAATGCATATATGTGTGCATATCTCTGTAATTCATGGTACACAGCATATGCAGAAGATGTGATATTATTATATATACAATTTTAGTAAATATATTTAAATATATTTAGTAAGTATATATTTATTTAGTATTTATAAATAAGTATATATGTTTAGAATATATTCAGTAAATATGCATATATACATATTTATTTAAATACTTAACATATATATATCTACATTTATATATTATATAGTATATAAAATAAATGTATACTAGATAAAATATGCTGTACTAAATATATACAGTATAAAATATTAAAATGTAATGTATAAATTAAATATAAATATATAATATATAATATATAAAATGTAATACATACATTTATATATAACTATATAAAATATATATTTACTGTATATAAATGTAGGTATATAAATTAAATATAAGTATATTTACTTTGTATATATTTAGTGTGTATATATATATATATATATATATTACACATAGATATTTTCCAGTTCTCTAACGACATGTCCTTGAAAGTAGGTTTTTTCGTAACCGCTATCATTAGCTTAATTTCCTAAATCACTACCGTGTTTCCTGCATGCTATCTTTATTCCTGGAGGACTTGAAACTTTAATAATGTACCCACTTCCTCTGCATACTCCTTAGCTCAAGTGGCATTACATTAAGATGTAATGTAAACACACCCTTGGGGGAAAGTGACATCGAGCCGGAGTGGCGTAACATTACCTATTAAAATCCTTTTTGGAAAAGTTTAATTTTGCTCCATGACCATACATCTTCGCAGAACTTGCCTTGCAATGAGTACTGATCTCCCAGGCGGGCGAGGTGACTGAGCGGACAGCTGTGGGGCCCAGACCCAAGCTCCGGGTTCCACGTTCACAACCTCAGGGTTGGCAGAGGACCCAGCCAGTGGGAGGGTGGACAGTGACGTGCAGCCGGCTGTGTACTCTGGTGGACGAATGAGGAGAGGGAAGCTCAGAGCGGAGCTAGGGCCACCTCGGGCTGCAGTGTGGTTATGGAGGAGCAGGAAAGGCGAAGAGCCAGCCGGCGTGAAGGAAGGGGCGCAGAGGCACTGGTGTATGAACTTTTGTCAAGCGTGGTTTTGTCTCTGCGTTTGCTTCTCGAGTCCATGTGAGCTCCTGCCTATAACTCTTGCTCCCTTAATTAGATAAGATTCGCTTTTTTCATATATGCTGGAAAATCCCAAATTATAGTGCCTTAAATGAGATCTAAACTCATTTGTCTCTCAGAAGCCACAGACAATATAGAAAATTCAAGGCTAACTGGTTCTCCAGGAGTAACAGGAATGTGAACAGTGCTGTGTCACAACTTTCATGGGCATGAGATACCTTTTCCAACATAAATCCTCCTTCTATCTAATGTAAATTTACACACCGATGGTCCTTCACGTGATACATAATAGTTTGACTTGCCATTTTTTTCAGCTTCAGTATGGTGCTAAAGTGATAAACTACTCAGTAGAAAATGTACATTAATGCTAAGTACTTGTACAACCATTCTGTTTTTCTTTTCAGCACAGTATGTGATAAGTTACGTGAGATATTAAATATGCTTTATTATAAACTAGGCTTTGTGTTAGATGATCTTGCCCAATTGCAAACTAATCAAAATGTTCTGAAACTATTTAAAGTAGGCTAGGCTAAATTATCCTGTTTGGTAAGTTAAGTGTACTAAATGCATTTTTAATTTCCAATATTTTTAATTTAGAATAATTTCATTAGGATTTAAATCAAACAAATCTGTGAGTACATGTATCTATACATAAAATGTATGTGTAAAATGACTATATAAATATGGATATGAAAAGTTTATATTTATCTCAATCTAAATGTTAAATATTAAATATTAATACTAAATGTTAAATAAATATTAAAATTCTAACTCTAGGAGAAATATTAGAACACTTTGGGCCCTGAAAATATTTAGGCTGCAAGCAAAAAAAAGCCAAGCAGCTAGATATCTCCTCAGAGTTACCGATGTGGTAGGGGTCCTGAACTGAAAAACAAAACAAATTAAACAAATGTTGCTGATGTGAGAATAGTGATGGCATAAACTGTAAGAACTTTCTTAGAATCCTAACTTTTTTTTCTTGGGAAAATAAATTTTAGCAACAGAACTGTAATGTGTAAAGACATGAAAATAAAATGGTAAATATAGTCATTAGAGTCTTCTCAGTGTTCGAGAACATTATGTCTGGTTGGTAGGTAGACCATACAGGGCCCTCCTCCTATCAGGGTGGGTTCGGGGTGAGCATGCTCAGTGGGACAGCCTGTGTCTGGAGCTCCCCAAAGCAGTAGCTCCTGAACTTTAGTGTCCTGTTAGGTTTTTCTTTAACCCTTTTGAAAGGATCCATTCATCCTTGGTAAATGAAATTTCCAAACAAAAGTTTCATCTAGAGAAAAACTGACCTAAGGCAATGACTGATCCCTCTAGATTTGAATCCCAATATTCCACTTAACTAGTTCTGTGATCATGGATGGGCTGCTAAAAATTACTTTTGTTAGTTTTTCTTGGTGGTTTTAGCTGACTTGGAAAATAACCAATCTCAGTCTTATTGTGAAGATTAACAGAGAAGAGGTTTAAAAAGACCTGGAAAAAACAAAAAAAGAAACAAAAAGGGCCAGGGATTTAGCTCAGTGGTTCTAGTGCCTGCCTCGCAAGCACAAGGTTCCGAGTTCAATCCCCGGTACAAAAAAAAAAAAGAAAAAGAAAAAAAGACCTGGCACCTATGCTTTCTTTGAGCATTGAGTTATAAAAATGGAGGCAAACATATAAAACCACTTCTATAGGCTGTACCAGGTCTTATGTGGATTAGGGTTGAGAATATATGTGCAGGAAATTATGTGGTTGTTCAAGGTGGTGAAAGCTTTGCATTAGATTATATGCTCCAAGGCTCTCCGTGTACTTTTTCCTGGTTTGAGAATTTCTTATTCCCATATCTGTTTTTCTATTCTTTTAATCATCGTGGATGCAAAATAGTGATTGTTTTCATTTCATAGTCACACTATAAACTTTTTCAATACGTACTTGTTGGGCGTGATTACATTCACTATGCGTTTACATAACATATCTAAATTCTTTTCACTTCCTATTGTCCTCCCTTCCCTCTCCTCTTCTTCCATCTGTAGGTTCCCTTCCTGTCTGCAGAGGATCTGTCTCCCTATCTTGTAACATCTATCCTTCCCTTTGATGTCTAAAGTATTTATAATTTGAATACACTAACTTTTAATTCTTATTTTCCATGTTGAAATGTATAAATGAAATCTTGTTTGAAAAGGCAATTACCAACCTAAGGGTTATCATTAAAGATTAAAATTACTGCACCTGATTATTTCCTTTTATGTGAAAACTTTATTATTTATTCAATTTCATTTTTATTTTCCTTATCTCTAAATAATGACTCCAAAACATGTACCACTTCAATGAGGATACCTGTCACATTACTAATATCCTTTAATATATTTGAGAATATCCATTATTTATTTTCTTAAACACCCATTTAAAATAGATTTATCAGATGCTTTAAGGTAATTAAATGAGAATTTAGTCTTGACATGATGAGAAAGGAATAACTTTGCTACCCCAAGTTATTTTCTTGTTGTGTCTGAGGAAAGAAAAATGTATGTGTCCAACGTAATGACAATGAAGCTTGCTGCTATGATCACTGAGAAATTAATGTATCTCCTGTAAAGTAACAATTTCTTTTATCATTTGATTTTAAAATGACCTATTCCAGAAAGTGTTTTCAAGCATAGGACATATACTTCACAGTTTTCATCTGTTACCTACTAAATGGAAAATGAAATGGGAAAGCTGTAATGGAATTGATTGAGATAGAGGGAATGATGTTAAAATTTTTTATGCTCTATTAATAAGTAAAATAATCCTTAACAAATAAAGGTAGGGAATAATTGGACAGCACAATTGTGTTAGATATGTACTTTACCTCATTGAATTAATAAGTTAAGTAACTTACCTAATGATGAAATAAGAGAATTGCTTCAGCCAGTAAGCTCCAGTCTGAATCCAACATCTAGGATTTTATTGCTTTAGCCATAATTGTTAAAGATATTTAATTAACTGAAAAAACTTAAATGCCCATTTTCCCTTTTTGATAATCTATATTTACAGTTTGAAATAACACAAAATAAAGATACCTGAAGATTTTAGTTTTTTACAAATGTTTAATAAGAAAAATCTTGAAACTAATTTTAGAGAAACTACTAAAAAAATTTAGCAGACATGGTTAATGTCCTTAGTAGCGTTTGAAGAAGGTTAAGTTGATGACTGAAGCATTCAAAGGTGATAGTGTATTTTTATGGACATTTATTAAGGTTGTTTTAGTCTCCACAGAATTTGTTCTTAATTTAAAGCTAGCTTATAAAGAATGATTTCATAAATTAGTTTGCTCTCAGAGTCATAGCATACTTTTGCCTGAGATCTTGCTTCATACTTTGACTATACTTGTTTTTCAGGCCACTAGGTTTGTACTTGAGGAATTTGTGCTTGATGACTCCTCATATATTCAGATACTTTATTCCAAGTGAGTGTCTGTTTTCCGAGTTCTGCACTTCATTGAGAAATGCAGTCTGCCAGCAATGAAGATCTACAACATTGACTGTAGTATTAGGAAGACAGACAAGTATTTAATGAAAGATTTCTTCTCTGAGTTTTTATTGTTTTTATGTACTTATAAAATTTTGTGCTTAAGTCTAAGGGAAAAAAGGAGGTAGAGGAAGCGTGAGATTTTTCAGAATTTCTACTAGAGTGTGATTACGTTAGAAGAGAAGATTTATTATTTCTCCCTCTTTGAAAAGCCTTGGGAAAGATGTTTTGCATTTATTCAAGATACAGCTTCAGTGAAACATTTCTATAGAGATACTGGGATTTGCTCTATTCTCTTGGATTTGTTTCCTTGGAATTTCATTCATGTTTTTATGTGAACAATTTCCTTTCAGGTTTTAGCAAAGTACTGTTATCCAGTGTAATTAAATTATGGTCACAATATGCATTTTCTAAAAAAGAATGAAAACAAGCAGATAATTTTTTCAAAAATATTTATTGTTAGTCCATATGTTATTATTAATCGGCCCATATATTAATTTGTGACTGCAGGTAATTATCAGCAGTGTTTTAGTTGAGACAATCTTTAGACATTAAAGTATTGCAGCACAGGAATGAGCTAGATCTCTACTGCTTTCTATTAACTCAGAGACAGTAGCAACTACTGGTTTCAAATACCATTAGAAATGCTTCGCTTTTATTATCCAGTTTCTTTAGTTTCGTTACTTCTTTAGCTCATTACCTGAGTTTGGAAGCCACATAGCTATGTGACTTTAAAGCATCCTAACAACATACAAAATCCCCAATATCTAGAATCTTCAATTTTGGAGAATTTGACTGGGAGGATTTTGGAGATTGGCCCAAGTCCTCCTAAAAAGGGAAACCTGATGGACTGACAGCCATCAGGATGCAGTGAAATTATTATGGCCAGAATTCAGTAAATGTTACTTTACAAAAACTTGCTATCTATTTCCAAATTCACCAGTGGATGACCAAAAGTAGAAGTTTGGAAATAGAATTGTTATCAATAGGAAAGGGATTCAGAATTGAAAATGAATGAAGCAAATATCTATGTCTGTGATTTTATTTGAGCATGAATCTGAAGTTCTTTCTGCCATAGAAATCAGTTGTGATTTCTGACTTTCTGTGTAAAAGAAGCACACATGTAAAGTTTGTGCGTTTGTACAGAGGAAGGTTCGTAAGCTTAAATTTCAATAAGTTGCTGAATAATAGTTAAAAGAATGTTTACCAGTGGAGACAGATTTGGAAAATCGCCCTCCCCTCCCCTCCCCTCGCCCCAGTATTTCGTGCCCCTATGTTAATCCATTTTGAGAGAAGTGATACAAGGACATACAGATCAACATTAACTTCACTTATATAAGGACTGTTACATGCGCCAGGCCAGGTTTAGGAATCCTCAGTACCGTACTACAGTTAAATAAATTACAAGAGAACAGAGAACAAAGAAATGATATAATTTTTTGCCATACCATGGTGTGTTCACTAAATCCCAGTCCAGAGAAAGGACTCTGCATAGAGAGTGTGAAAATCATCATTACGGCAAATCCCAGGAATAGGAATTCATATAATCATTCAACCCCGGGATACTTACTATGTCCACCATGCACTAGTTACCTATTTTTTTAATATCTTGAGACAAAACATACTTATACATACCCAGTTATATTGCTTGGGCAGCAAGTGAAAAAAGTCGTGAATCAACTGGTGACAGGTAGCATTTTGGGGCAGAAGGAATCTTGTCTGCCCAAGTCCTGTGTACACCATGGATGAAGAACTGCTTCCTCACCCCCAACCCCAGTTATTTAACTTGAAAGCTGTGAGAGAAGCCAGCCAAAGCCACGGAGGGCATCTTGGTTCCAGGGTAGGAAAGGAATGAGGTCTGGGCCGCCTAGAGCCCCCCCTTCCCCGTTCTGGATGACACATTGCTTAGGAGGTCCAGGAACACGGCCTGGACGATTTGCTTTTCGTTGGTCCCTATGTCAGAATGTTACATTCCTAGCACAGTGTGCAGCAGGGATGGCGAACCTTTTAGAGCTTCCAGTGATACAGACACCTCGCTGCAGCACCCGTGCTGTGGGTTCACTGCACCGTTCTGTTCACTCTTGAAAGCCATTAGCAAGACATGGAAACTAAGTCAGAAGCCACCTCTAGAGTTACCCCGTAGTCAGCATACTCCAAAGTGAATCAAGTCAGCAGAGAAGATATCTTGGATCACTTACATCTAAAAGAAACTGAAATGTACCTAAATTCAGCAATATAATTGGATGAGAAAATAAGTATCCAGTGGTGTTAAATCTTTTATAAAATTTATTTTATTGGTACATTTTAGGTATACAATATAATGATATTCATCATTGGAAATTTGAACCTTTACATAATCTCTCTTGGTTCTTGTTTTTCCCCCTTCCCCTGCCCTCCCTTCTACCCCTCCACCCCTCCCTATTTACAAAGACTTTGTTTCCATTTTTTCCTTTTCTCATATTAATTCCATTCCCTTCTTCCCTTTCCCCTCCCCCTCCCCTTCCCCTTCCCCTTCCCCTCTGCCCCTTGTCTTCCTATTTCACGTTATCTAATATAATGGTGTTAAATCTTAATGTTTTACAGTCATTATTTTACCTCCTTTCGGGGAAATAAATATGGACAGTCAAATCATTACCAGGTCATGATAATAATTTAATAGCAGTAGCCTTTACTATATTTTTAAAAGTCAGAAACAAACAAATAAAAATCAGTATTGGTCTTACTCCCATACTGAACTCTTCATAAATATTATTTGATTCTCATTCAAACTTCACAGCAGTTTTTTCAACACTTATTCTAGAGATGAGGAAACCAAAGCTTGGGAAAGTTCGGAATGTGCATAAACCTTGCAGTGGATTAATGGGGCAGGTAGGAGGTTTAGATACATATTTGTCAGAAGAGATCAATAGTGCAAGGCCCTCACCTCAATTCACATGAGCTTTGATTCAGAGTAGGAAAGTAGGAGCCCCCGAGGAATGAGTTACTCAACACGCTGTGCCTTAGTCATCCATCCACTTACTGGAGGGAACCTACCTATTCACTGGTTATTCACATTGTGTTCCTTCCTTCAGCCAGCGATGACTATGTTTCCTTACAGGCATATGTACCTCTGCCCATCTTGATATGATAATTGGGTCACTTTGAAGAACCATTATGTATGGCTCACCCTCTAATTCACACGATCACCCTTCACAGCTCAAAGTAGCCAGATGTCTTCACCACAGTGGCCTCTCCAGGCTCTCTCTGAGGTGACCCTATTTCCCTCTTCTCATGAGCTCTGCACCATCTTCTCCTCTGTGTGACTTCAAGGCTGTTCTCACCATCAGAAGCATGGGATTGTCTGTTGTTCTTAAACCCTGATGAGATTTATGTTCCTGGGGAGCCTTGGCAGTCTTATTCAAAATGAGTGTTCTGGAACTGAATATACTGAAGCCATTGTGCTTGGAAAGAGCTGGACATAGTTTGAAGAAATATGCAATTTATCTTTTGTAGGTGTTTTTTTTTCTCTAATCTACAAACCCTACCTCATACAATCAATATAATCTCTAAGGATTTTTATCAACCTTAAAACCCACTGAAATCATATCCCTAAACTTATTTTGACTGGTTGGAACTGCATCCGAACCACAATCCCTTTTTTAAAAAACTGACACCTTGTAACCCAGCCAAAACTTGGTGAGACACAGCGAAACTTCTACTTGTGCTTGAAAATTAATTAGGAATGATGATAAATTGGGATAATTATGGATTCAGAAGTTTCATGGATATTGACTCTCTACTGAGTCATGAATGCTCTGTATTTCTCAAGGTTTTCCAGACACAAGAATCAAAGTGTGTGTGTGTGTGTGTGTGTGTGTGTGTGTGTGTGTGTGTGTGATAGGAGCATTACTATAGGAATTGGTTTATGTGTTATGGAGACCAAGGTGTACCCCAAGCTGCTCTCTGTAAGCTGGAAAACTAGGAAAGACCAAGATTCATTTCAGTTCAAGTGAAAGATCTGTTATTAGGGGCTGGCTGGGTTCATACTGGTCTGAGTCTGAAAGCCTGATACCCAGGAATGCTAAAATCCCAGGGCAGGTGAAATAGCAAGCAGAGAGAGGGAATTCTTTCCTCTATGGTTTTGTTCTATCTGAGCTCTCCGAGGAGAGCAAAATGCCCACCCACAGTGAGGACGACAGGCAACTGCTTTACTGAGTTCACCAACAAAAACACTCAATTCTTCTGAATGCTCCTTCACACACACACTCAGAAATTATTTCTTTTCAGCCATCTACAGAGGCTGTAGCCCAGTCAAATTGACACATAAAAATAACTGTCACATGTAATGACCCTTAATGGGTGTTGAAATCACATTATGCTTAGAGGCTTCGGAAGAGCGACACACCCCCGACGGCAGCAGGTCTGTGAACCCAGACACAATAATACACCGACTACTGTTGCTGTCTCCCCTCCAGAACATAGATTCCTTTCCCAAGTCACAATGGAAATCTTAAGGCACATTTTAGAAAGGAGATATGTTTTAATATAAAAGATTTACAGAAAATTTAAATTGAGGCAATTCATACCTGCCTAAAAAGGCTAACCATGTAGAGTTGGTTGTGAAATACATTCAGAAAAGAGACCTTCAATTAACAATAGAAAACAAACTTCTTTGATGTTATTGTATATTCAGAAGTTTTACAGCAGAAAGCAATGATTTAACTTTGCGATTCAATTTTATAAATTGCCTTTTTGGTCCCAATTTTCTCCTAAGAGTTTGTGACATATACTAGTTTTCAATCAACTAAAAAGTCTTTGACACAGAAGTTTTTTAAAAGATACTTTTTTTAGCTGGAAGACTGAGACAAAATGCTTTAGGATCATAAACTGATCAAGTATAGATCCTGCATTCTAAAACTATATAATCCACCAGTAGAATTTTTTTTTACCCTATGTACATTCTGTACATAGAGTAACAGACTATCCAATGGAAATATGAATTCATGGTATTTTGAAGGTAATGAAATGTAGACCCGACATCCTACTGTGAAAAAAAAGACTAATTGAGAAAGTTTTGACTCAGACAAATTTTGAGCCGTATTTTCTGTGTTATATTATAGAGTATGTTCTTACATGTTGATTGAATTTCTACGTCATTGAACTGGAACCATGTTGAGAGTTCTAGCAATTCTTGAATCATGGTTTTCCAGGAATGCAATCAAATCAAAAGTTTGTTGATGCTGACTCAGTCTACACTGTGAATGGCTCTAGAGAAGAACAGGACAAAGTTGAGAGTAGACAGTGTATTTTTAATTTCCTAAATGTGTTTTTGTGTATGCTGCAGTATGATGTACCTTTTCACAAAAACAGATTTTTACAGCAATATCATTGTATGTGGTGATAACAAAGAAGCTAGTCTATGAGTGCTAAAGCAGTATCTTAAGGAAGGAAAAGCATCACATTTCAGGATTAAGAAAAGAAACCTTCATTACGAACTTGGTAACCTTCTAGTATACATACCTCATGACTCAATTTGGCATTTCCCATCTTTTCGTGGAGTAATGAGATAACTTTCAGAGAAGTCACCATAGTTAGTTTAATGAAGAAAAAAGTATATCTGGAATTACGAGTTTAATAAACTCTGGTTTCAGAGAAGATCACAACGACCGAACAGCTGCTTTGCAGTTCAGAACAGATGGTGTCTTTCTTTTTCTATTCAGATTTCCCTTCTCTAAATGGCAGGTCCGTTGAAAGCCAGAAAGCTGTGGCTCAACCCTGCTATGTCATGAAACCCGTTTACGGAGCAGTGACGTTAGAAGTGCTCTGTGATCTGCAGGCATTTTCCCCTGACCTCGGATTTGTAAACAAACAGTGAAAGTATTTATTTTTTCTCAAAAATGCAAGAAAACGTTTTGAACAGCTTAATATTTAGCATAATTTTCCAGGAGTTTTTCTAACGGGTAAAAACAGCTGATTTTAGTAGGAAGGCATGAGTCCGAGACCCAAGGCCTGGAAACTCACTGAAGAGGAGCTGGTGTGAGTCCGTGTAGGTGTAGGAAGGCTGACAAATCCAGAGACCCATGTCCAAAGGCAAGAGCAGCAAAGGATGCACCTGCTCTGGCGGACTGGGGTCTTCCAGTGAGCACACTTCTTTCTACTTCCCTTTCTATTCCATTCAGGCTGCAAGCCTATTGATTGGTGCCACCCACAACCAGGGTGGGCCTTCCCCTCTCAGTTTGCTGGCTCATATGTCAGTCATCCACAGACACACCCAGAGCTGGCCTTTACTGATCTGCTGTGCACTCATTAACCTGTTCAAGTTGACATATCATGATGAATGATCATAATCTCTGGAAAAGTCCTGAGATCAAGTGAGGCATAAGAGCTGTGAAAAACTACTGGCGACCCCTGAAATGTTACCAGAAACACCTGAAGTAGGCTCCAGTCTCCTGCCCAGTGTGTGCAAGACTGAGGGAAAAAAAGGAAAACTAGAAGACAGAACTGAAAGAGACAGAAAGCGGGTGCCAGGATGACCAAATCTGGTGCAACAGACAAAGGTGCTGCGCAGTCCAAGCCACCGATTTTTATTGGTAATCCATTGGGGTAAAGGTGAGCTATGTGCAAGGGCAGAGGTAAGTGTGAGGACACGCAATTGCAAGGTTTCTAGGGAAACTAATGTAAACAAGGCTCATAAAGGACAAGACAAAGCATTCTCAAATTAGGAATAGAATAGATGAAATATATGGTTGTAATTAGAATATTGTCTTCTAGTCTGAAGGTTTTAGTTGTGGGAACGGAATTTGGGTGTGAGTTACTCTGACCTCACCATGTAGGCTTCGGCCAGACTCGCTTCTATAAACAAGCCAATTGTGGAGTTAACTCTTCACAGCTGCCTTGGACATAATCAATATTACATTCCTCTGAAAAAAACTGAATTGGTACTTTTATTCTTTTATCTCATGAATGAGTAATACTTTAATTTACCTTAAACAATGATGTTGGACAAATGCTGATACAGAAAAAGACGCTAGTTCTCAAATTAATTGTCTTAGATGCTGGAAGTTTTTCAGAAGTCAAGCTGGCCAGTTCCATCATATTTTGCCAGATGGTAAAGGTGTTAAATTCTACATTTTATTACAAAAAGTGATGTATTAAATTGTTTAAATAGAATAATTTTCAAGGCATGCACATTCCAATTCATGTAACATCTCCCAGGCTATGGCATTGGTGCCTAAGGTGATAATAATGTGACAAATGTAAAAAATCTGTGCACCATCTGTAAAAGTGATGTGCTCTTGTGAGAATTTAAACTGTGGTGCAATATGCCCATGACAAGGACTTTCCTTTGTAGACAAGAGCACATTAGAAAGAGTCCATTCTATTGAATTCTGGGCCACCTAATTGAAATGTTAGTTTTTTCCTAATTCTGAGATCTAATCTCATAGTTAAAGTATGGATAATCAATCCTTCCTTAAAATCTTCCGTAAACCATTGAAGGGTTATGTTTAGTGAACTGATGAGACCACACATCCTTGCAGATCCTTTGGCTCTGTATTTGTAGTGGAAGCACCTAATAGTATGGTTACATCAAAGTGAAATGATGTATTGGATTATGAGCTGCTGAATAACAATTTCAGAAAAAATTGAAGTGAATGTGAACCAGGTATTAGCCCACTAAGAGTACTTCAAAGTTTCTGACCTCTAATATCTTGCCACTTAAATACTTTCCATATCAATTTGTAGCATTAGAAAGTCTATACTTTATCATTTTCTAATACTTTCACATCATGATCTCAAAACTATTTGCAAACATTCACTTTTGAATTTTCCATAGTTTACAAGGCATATTGAATAAATTGGTGGTCATAGAACAAGTACAAGGTAAATGTCCTTGAAAAGAGAAAAGAGTCTTGTCTCCCTTTCCTTTTTGTAAAATTTCCTCTGCCCAATTCTTGGAATTACATGTGGGGCATCCACTAACTAAAACTTTTGCTTTAGACCAGCTGCCAACAGGTCCACCAATTCAAATTCCCTCTGATTTGATAAGCTGTTTTGATGATGTGCTTTTCAGAATTATGTAAATGAGGACTCAGAAGAAACCATGAGTGAGCTTCCTTACTCCTCAGCCTTACTCTCATTCATTCAGTAATTCAGCAACTATATTCATTTTGGTTTTACTTTTATCATTGAATGGGTCTCAGCTAGGCATTTACCTGTCCACACAGATATCTATCTACATACATGTGTGTGTAGTGTTTCAAGAGAAATTAGGACTAAAGGTTAAAAAAACAAACAACAAACATTAAATTTACAAATTTTGAAATTGAGTTAATGAGAAAATAAAGGCAACAGAAAAACATAGATAAAAATATGGAAAGATAGTTGAAAAGTGCAAAATTCAACTAGGAAGCTTGCTAAAAGTTGGCAAAAAATTGGCTATAAGAATTTGCTTTGCAGCATATAGCAAAAACAAACTCAGAATCATGCAAAAATTATACAACTTTCAATGGCCATCTAATTTACGAGCATTCCTTCAGGAAAGCACAGTATTTTCTTTTACTGATGCTGAAAGAATGTGCTTACATGCTTTCTCAGAGGTAATAGTATACAACAGGTGTAGGAAACAGGATTTTCTTCATCATCATTAAAATGAATAGATCTGTATAGTAGTATACTTTATCATTCTATATACTACTCTACTATATTTTATGATCCTTAAAATTAACAGGATTTATTTGAAGTAAGATTAATAAATAACACTGGGAACTAAGTAAACACTGCTTAGATTGAGATCACTAGTTTTCCCAGTGATTCCGAGTTACCCTGCCACACCCTGAGTCATAGCTGGGCTTCTGAAGGATATACACCAGGGGTGAAGTGTCACACAGCGGGACTCGGTCACCCCGTCTGCAGGCACAGTGAGACAACCTGGGGAGAAAACCAAGAGCAAAGGGTTGGAAAGATGATAAGGGAAAAATTAAACCGAGCAAAGACTTTTTCCCCACTAATAGATTTCTTCCTTCAGTACCAAGGGTCATAGTTTGCCAACTATTGACTAGCTCTTGCCCTTTTTCTAGGTCAGCTCTGCCTTTTGAGTAACACCAACACCAATCATTTTTATTTCTGTATCTTTCTATAGTTTGTGTGATTCTGTTACAAAGACTCATTTTCCTTATGTATATTTTTTCATGTTAATTATTTTTCAAATCAGTGCCAAAGGGTTAAATACTTCACGAGGAAGACTATTAGACACTTCTGAAAATGTTATTACGTGGCTTTCCTGGAGATAAAGAAATTACCTTTCTTGTGTAACCTTAGAGGCCATGGAGTAGGCTCCCTGGATTTGCTTATTTTCATATTAATACTGTTGATATTAGGCCCTCACACAAATATGGCTTTAACCCCGAGCTGACTGCTTGGCAGAGGGATCGTTTAGTGCAATATGCTGGCTGTGACTTCTGAGAAGAGACTTGAGTTCATAAGAAACACTTATCTGGTCAAAGTTGGGATCAGATTGGAATGTTTTCACGTGGTACAGATGCATTGAGAATTGACTTGGTACTAGTGAAATCAGGGAAAGATAGTAATTGTAGAAGTTAATGTGATGCTCCTTTTCTGATTTTCACCCAATTACAAGATTCTGATCTCCGATATTCTCCCCAATCTCTCTCCCTCTCTCTCTCTTAAGCAACAAATACCTATTTAAGAGGAGCCTCTAGGAAAGCCTAGATACGGTACATTTTTGTGACAAATATTAGTTGAATTCTCTAAAGAAAAAAACTAATTACAATTGAAGGAAGTGGGTATCATTCAGAAATAAAAGGGAGGTGCTTTCTAAATATAAAAGCCAGCTTTATTTACTCTTTAGTTTGTTTTTGTGATGTGTCCATAGTGTTCTTTTCTACTTGTATCCACCATTTTAATCAAGTGCTCAGACCCACATAGCCTACTTATTTGCACATGGTAAGGGTATATTTTGATGTTTTTGCTCTTAAAATGTATCAACTTCCTTCTTCCTTCTTTTCTTTCTTGCTTCTGTTAAAGTTACAGGGGACAGATAATATTTTACAGTATGTGTCGGTCATTGTTATTGAGTTGACCTGTTTCTCTTTGTGTTTACTAATGCAGTTATTTTTCTATGACTGCTTCACTTGCTGCTGGGCTCGAGAGCTAATAAATCAATTAACACCAATTACTCATCTGTGTAACTGGTGACACGGAGAGGCAAAATGGCTCATGAGTGAATATCGCCTCTGACATTCACAGAGCATTCTTAACTAAACCTAATCCACCTAAGTTTCAGATATGACTCATCAACTCAGAAGCTATGGTTTTTGCATGGTTAATTCATTTTGGGTTTTTTTTTTTGGTACCGGGAATCAAACTCTGGTCCTTGCACTTGCCCACCAGGTGGCGAAACCACTGAGCTAAATCCCCGGCCCTTGCATGGTTAATTCGTAGAGTGTCTAAATTTGGATATGGTATGCAGTTTTAATCCTCTCGTCTACCTTTTTAAAGATGAAAAATGTGTTAAAGACTCAAGAGATATTGAGCTTATTTTGATTTTGATGATACATGATCACAAAATTATCTTTTTTCTTTTCGTTTGTCTTTTCCACATGACTTTGTTAAATCAACTTGTGCTTAAACAGCATGCAGCCACATTATTTTAATAACTGCTCATGCTTGGAAGTTACTAGAATGTATTAACAACTTGAAACAGAAGTTCTAGGATGCCAGAGAAAAAGGAATGGCCTCCCAAAGGCTTCCCTATCTCCTGGTTTCCTGTCACAGTGTTCAGACAGAGCTTGAAGCAATGTCGCTATGTGTGTTGATTATGGGAGTCTGTCCTCGTCTGAGTATCTCACATATGAACTCTTCTAACCCCTTTGAATGTCGTGGGAGATTTTTGCCATAGCTAAACTCCATGGTCGATGGGATGGTGATGTTTTTCATGATCTTTATGGAGCCAATAAAGGGAGCCAGTGATTACCCCAATCATAATCCTTATCCCATTTGGGATTCTGGGAGGTAAGTGCCCTTTCTCTAAAGGAAATATTGAATTGGACTAACATAACTGCCATTTAAAGAGAATCCGATAAAATATTCTAAATGTATTACACTTCTCCTTTTCCATGCAGCTTTTATTTTATAGGGTGGCACACAGATGTTGGGGTACAACAATGATAAATAGACAATTGCAAAGACTAATAAATGTCTCCATGAAGTAGACATTGTAATGCATTCTAAATGGAATTTAAAAGCATTGATGCTGATTATGTATATATTGGTTCAAATTGTGTTTTCCTGAAAGAGTTAAAGACATCATATTACAGGGATCCATGCACACCCACGTTTACAGCAGCACAACTTGTAACAGCTAAATCTTGGAAGCAGCCAATATGTCCATCGATAGATGAACAGATAAAGAAAATGTGGTGTTGCACACAGTGGAGACCTACTCTATGATAAACAAAGGTAAACTTAAGTCATCTGTGGGGAAATGGATGCACCTTGAGACCTTAATGTTAAGTGAAATAAATCAGACCCACAAGCTTAAATATCACAGGGTTTCTCTTATATCAGAAACCAAAATTACAAGAAAAGAGCAAAATAAAAGTTAGATAATATGACATAGGGAGATAGACTTTCTTAAATGAGAAAGAGATCAAGAAGTGGAAAGAGGTAAGGGAGGGAAAGGAAAGGGGATAAAAAATGAATTAAGGTGTGTTACATACATGTACTGATGCCGCACAAGGAATAGAAACATTATGTACTGCAAAACTGTATTAATAAAATAACTAAATACTGTAATAAGTAAGGTGTTATAGTTTTTCCGAGATTCAGGCATAAAAACACGTAATAACTTTCTCTGACAACTAGTGCTATTATTTGAAATATTTTTTAATATTTCAAGCTGTAAGGTCAATGCTACTCTGTCTCTCTTCACTGTTGCTGGATGACAGTCTGTGTGTGTATCTGTGTATCCGTGTGTCTCATTTCTCCTGCCTGCCTGTCTACCTGCTTGTCTGTCTGTCTTCTTTTCTCTCTCACATACACAATTTATTATTTATTGCCAATTGTTTTGGAAATTTCTGTCTGTTCTTTCAATGCCTCTGTTCTTCAGTTCTACCATCTCTCCCACACACAGGCACACACAAACTCCACTTAATCCAGCCTTGAGAAAACCCAACCTTTTACTGAGCACATTCTTCTTTTCTTATAAATTGGGTCACTCACCAAACTGCTTTTGGGTCATTGCCTCATTTTCTTTGCAAATGCTTCACTCTTCTATAAAGCTTTAAAATTTTCCCAGAGAAGACTCTTAAAAATCTTTTAAAACCAAATCTCAAAGTACAAATACAGCTGAATAGATGGTAATTTATAATTGGTAGTGCTGCAGGATTTGGCTTTGTGACTATAGAGATCAGCATCTTAAGAAGCGGGAAATTGCAAATGCACAGGGCTGGACTTCCGCTCCTGGTCAGATGTCTTTTGCAGTGGTTTAAGTGACTGTTCTTGAAAATATGGCCTGATCTTCACTTCCTTTTAGGTGCAGGCATTTTGCTTTTGTTTATGTGGTATAAAAGTTCCCTTTCATAAAAATCTAAAGGCCAGTTGAAAATGCAAAAGAAAGTAAATTATTCTTCATTGTTAAAATCAGTTTTCATGGCATGTTTCAAAGGACGCTAGTTTCAGTTGAGATTAAAGTACATTGAATGAATAAAATAAGTTTTTTCAGAGAAGCTCTGTGTTTCAGAAAGTTAAGCAAGTTTATTTACTCTGGAAGTTTACACAATGTTTTATATTCTAGTGCAAAAATACCTGTGAGGAAGGTAGAAACCTACACAAATTACCAAATTAATTTTGCCATGAAAGAACATCATGTGGAAGCTGGGTTCCTTGGAAAATATTTTAGAAAATAAGGTCATAAATGCTGATTACATAAATGCTTTTTTGTTTGTTCTTGTGGTGCTGGGGACTGAACCTAAGGCATCACCTATATTATGCAATACTGCACCACTGAGCTACATCCCAAATACATAAATATTTTTGAGGAACCTAGAAATAATTTTGATACTGCCTTTGCCACATTCTAATTTTCATATTCAGTTCATTAATCTCTTTAACCAAGCTTCCAAAAATTACCCCACTGTGTATTGTTCTCTTAATTCCTACCATTACCAATTGTCCAAGACACTGTAATTATTAAACTTAAAAATTCTATTTTAATGATGATTTGGAACACTATCAACAATTAAAGCAAAAGGAATGAAAATAGAAAAAATGTATTGGTCAAGGTTCTCCAAAGAGACAGATCCAATAGATGTGTGAGTGAGGATTTGTTAGAGGGTTAAGCTCACCTGGCAATGGAATTAAGAAGTTCAGCCACCAGCCACATGTTAGCTAGAGACACCGGAAGCCAAGAGTGTGACTCAGTCCAGCTTCGAAGCCTTCGGAACATGGAAGGCTGAGACTGAAGATCTGGGACCCCAGGACTGCGGGCAGTACTGGGGGAACTGGAGGGCAGAGGCTGTGGAACCTTGAGTTCTGATATCCAAGAGGAAGAAGGGTGCCTCCCATCTCCAGGAGAGAGAATCACGTGTTTTCTCTAGGGGTCCCCATAGTGTGGATAGATCCGGCCACACTCAAGGTAGTTCCTATGCTTTCAGTCAACCACCTGGCAGTCCGTTGTCCTCTGGAAATACTCTCAATGACACACACAGGAGTGACTATCCACCAGTTCCTGGTTGATCTCTTCCAGACCAGTTAAAACTTATACTTACCTTCACAATAATAGACTCCTGCCTCACGCCCCACCCTCATCATTAGCTGAAATAAATACCAATCTGGCCACTTTGTTTTTATGTATACCACTTCACAGCTGTGTACAGCTTTCTTCTCCATCAGAATATTTTATAACATTTACCAAACATAATATGATGTGATCAATTAACACTTCAGAATTTAGAATATCCAATTACTAAATTAATAAAGTTAACAGTAATCCCTTGACACTGGCCAATGTATAGTCTATGTTTAAGTATCTTGAGTATATTCAAAGCATGTATATTGACCTGTGTGAGAGTTCAAACAATTATAGCTCCTGCATGGATTTCTAGAAATATGATTTCAACTCATGATCCACTGTCAAAAATCATTCACATATGACATTTTGTAGGGACAACTGCATATTATCAGGCATGTCTGCAAATAATGTAATGATTCATTAGAGTATATTTAGATGCTCAGCCTAATAAATCCATTGTAATTTTCTATTGTCATTTAATCCAATGGTTCTAGTAGCTATTGATTCTTACTTTCATCCACTCAACACTTTAGAATATAAAATGAGGAATTTTTATTTCCTCTCTTCTTCAATAAAATAGGTAGAAATTTATTACAAAATGCTTTTTCTCTCATCAATTATTTGTTTACTTTAAAACAACTTTTAGTAGACTAGAAAGGATAAATTCTTGATTTTTCTCTATCAATTTACAGTATTGATTTCTAAGCTTCCAAAAAGGTCAATTATAGTAAGAATTTAGCATTATACCAAAGACTTGGAATTTAATATATTTGATATGTTTTATGAAGCAAAGTAATTATTACCATTTTTCCTCTAAGTGGTATACTATTATTGTAGATAGGTAAGTTAATTAGATATCTTGTAGGCAGGTAGACAGGGCCTCTCTTAAGGCTTCAGCCCTCCAGGAGCCAGCACAGCAAGGAACCAACAGGGAGAACAGCTGAGGCACATTCACTGGTTAGTATTATAAAAAGAAGAGGCACTACTTCCCCTAGAGATAGATAGTAGTGATTGATATTCTAAATGGGAAATTCCTTGTATGTGACTTGTTTTCCTATTTGATCCTGATTTAACTGATATTACCTGAGAGTTGTACTTATAATCTTATTGGCTGCTCATGGTTTTGTCCCACCTCATGCCCACCTTGTAAATTTCCATTGAGTCTTATAGTTTTGTCCCACTTTGTACCCGCCTCACCACATGGCTTTGCTGTATAAAACATCTTTGAAAAGTGGGGTGACCAGGTAACCCACTTTCCAGTCCCCCTTCTGTCTCTCTTAGACAGAAGCTCTCTTTCAATAAATTTTTCCAACTCTCAACCTCCGTTGTTCCTAGAATTAATTATTCGATTTTAGAGAACACAAGCTTGCGTTTCGGATATCTAGCAGGTTTGGGGATTACATCTCTTCTCCTATATCACTATCATTGGCGAGTTGTCATCAGTTTTAGGTTATGTACTATCTTCTTTTCTCATAACCTCCATAATGTATAAGAATACCCTTTGTGGCACAACAGAAAAATTATTTATATATGTACATATATGTATATATATATACACACACATATATATAGTGTGTGCCTCTAGCATATATTTTTGTACTAAATTTTCTTATTCATTTAACTTTTTATTGCTTTGAAAATGATATTTTTATATTCGCTTATTTATCAAAACATTTTCCTAGTTGTCTTATCTTTAGTTTTCTTAAGTGAAACCCTAAGGTTCTTAAATCATTTTATATGCCTTTCAAAATGTTTGCATAAATTGTTTCAAAAGAATGTGGCTGAAATTTAAAATATTTTAGTTTTCTGTTATAAAGTATATAAATGTAAAATTTATTCTTGTTGATTGCCACTTAGCTGTTTCCTTTATTCTCCCAGGAACTCTAGCAGGAGCCTCTTTTAATCCTTTTAAAATAATAATCATTTACTAATGTGTTTCAGAGCTACCAGTTATCAACTATATTGGCAATTTATCCTAAATTATTTCTCTCCTCCTTGACGTGCACACATGTAAAAGTCAGCATAATGATATGCACTTTGCTGAGTATTAACATTGTATTGGACTCTGGATACATAGCACAGAGTAATCCACTGCATTTGAATTCCTCTTCCCTACCCTCCCAATCTTCCTGCCTCTTTTGGCAGCCCTGTTGTAGGCATAACAGGGGCGGTAATCAGATCTTAAGCTATTTGAAAAATAGGCGTGCCTTTAAATAAAATATGGTGAATAAATCTTCTCCTAATCTAAAGAATCAGCTCTGTGGGGATAAAAGATAGGCGATGTTTTCCTATCACGTTTGATTTATTCATTAAATAGTTGTATCCAAATTTTTGTAATGTCTTAATGCCAGTGTACTGTTGGTGTTTTGAAGTATAACACCAAGTTGATTTTTAGGAAAAAGATATTTCTTTGTATTTCACTTCTTTCAACACTTCCGAGGTGAAATTTAAATATAAGTAATACATAAATATAAATTATATGTTATATATATAACACATGTATATTTGCCTATGTGATGAGAGAAAGCAGTAAGCTCTCTCAAAGATCAGAATAAAATCTCATCTTCGTCTTTGTTAGGAATTATATGTACACATGTCCATAAACAATAAAATATGTTTAAAATGCTTGCAATTCGACTTGCAAACATAAACTTTCAAAAAACTTTTCCTTCCGTTGGCCCACACGACCGTGGTCAACTTTCCCAGAACGGTGGAACCAATGGAGTTCGGGAGCCCAGGTACCACCGTACTTGGATATAAAATACATGCGTTATGATTTAGATCAACCTTCCCCAAGGTCCCGCGTGACCATACATGGCGCTTGGGGAAGGTGACTGGCTCTCGGGAAGCTATAGCTGCTTGATGTTAGGAGGAGGCTCTGGTCTCAAGAGGCAGGACCCAGGCACAGCCTCCTGAACTGTGTCTCCCCCTCCTGCATCCCCCGGGCCCTGGCCTCAGGGGTTGAACCCCTTTCCTCCTCTGTGCTCATGCTGTTTTTGTGGTGGAGCCCACTGACTTTGCACTGTCATCATAACCAGCTGTCCTTTATGTTGTGAGTGTTGAACATTGTGCCTCAGCCACAACAAAGAGAATGAGGTGACATGTGTTCTCATTACATGAACTACTTGGCATTTCCCACTTTAGGAGGCTGTGTGTGGCTTAGAAGAAGTGCTTAGAAAAATTTAATGGAATGTTGTCATAAACCTGCAAGTTTTAACACCACTTAAAACTTACATCGTTGAAAAAAATATAACATTTTGTATTTTCAGATTTTTAAACAAAATATAAAATAATAACAAGACATAAAACCAGACAAATAACTTCTCTCTTTATAATTATGTCTCATGGGGTTTACTAGAAGTGCCAAAACAGTGGTGCCGGATATTGTGGACTGAATGTTTCTGTCCTATCACAACAAATTGATATTTTAGGAAGAAACAAAATGTGTTTGATTTCTTTAAAATGTAAGAAATATATCTGTAATTGGCACATCCAGACTTACGCTGGCTGCCTTGATAATCCTGTGACATTTATATGGAAAAACCACTACAAGACATACGTCCCTTGCAAAAGTTCTTTGCCATTCCTAAAAAGCTCAATGCACCTTTGATTTCTTCTCAGTCTATGTGATTACATCTACGTAAAAATGTCTTTGGTTAAAAATATGACCCACTTTATATGGTACTCCAAAACTGTATGGTGGCGCCTCCCAAATACAGAGGGTTTCTCAACATTGTTTTTGAAAAATTGCATTTGAAAAAGGGCCATGAGCACAGAAATGACAAAGGGACATGACATACTATGCTGGGATGGGAGATCTTCCTGTGCACCCGCATTCAGATGTTAGAAATACACAACTTGGAACAAGACAAATTATAGAACTTTGCACATCCACAGCTTTAAAGCCACTAAAGAGTTCAAGATGCTGTTGACTGTAGTTTTGTGGTCATCAGTGGAAACAATCAATATAATAAAAGAAATAATATTACCACTATAAGCAATGGAAGAATAAAGGATCTTCATGAAATAGGCCAGAAAAACCATAAATGTACTTACTTGGAGGCAAAAACCTACCTTCTTTTGACTGATTTATAAAAGTATTCCCTGAGTGACTACTCTTTAAAATATTCCTCCCATTATGTAGAATCTTTAAATGCGATCATGTTTGAGAACATTTATGAATCTTCTCCCCTGGCATATAGAGTAACATGTCAATCTCATTACAATGACTCAGATGTTCTAGCTCTTCTGATACTAATTGCTGTGAATGACAATGTGCTAGAAATATTTTAAGATAGAACCTGCCCACGTTTATGTATTAAAACATAAAGCTGAGGGATAATTTGAAGAGTAATTCTCAACTTTCTTTTTTCCCTTACTTTTAAAATTGTATCCTGCCTTGCACAAGAAATAAATTTTGCACATTATTTCAAGTATGAATAGCTCAATGTAAGAGAAGGACTGATACTATCAGCTGGGTAGGTTATTAGGACTTAACAGAATATTGCATTCTGTGCCTGAAAGAGTATTTGGATATCTTATAGTCTAATTTTTTAACCTAGATTTGAATAATTGGAATATAGGCCAAGTAAGCAGGCAGCCTGATTGCTTCTAGAGAATGGGAACATCTCCCTATTGAAATTTATAAATATTATAAAATTGTGTTCATTTTATAATGGAATAAAATAGGACCCATTGTAGATGTCCTCTGTCTGGTCTTACCTCTGTTCTCTAGAACAAGACATTTGCATTTTATTTTCCATGAGATATTAAATATATGGGCATAGACATATAATTTATAGATGGACTCTTATCTGTAGATATTGAGACACAAAATAAATCATATGAGGTTTTCTCCTTTAAAACTAAACAGAAACCATTTTACACACATTTAAGTAAAAATGATAAACATATTGAGTATGGTTATGAGTTTATCTCAAGATTTAGAATGTAATTTTTCATGAGACTGATTCAAGTTTCAAAACTGTATTGTTATCACTTCTGTTCAGAAAGAGGTGCCATACATCCTTATTTTGTGTACTTTAAGAGAGTATGGTACATATCGACGTGTCACTGCTCTTTAGCAGAATTTAAAAAGCCAGCTTTAGAATGTGATTTAACTTAAATTAATTTTTATTATCAGTTTGTATTAATGATAAAACAAATAAATGATTGAAATTATTATAAGGTTAGATTGTGCTGTGTGTGTATTTGTGTGAGGTATATTTTCTATTTTTATCATCTACATTTAAGGTATAAAACTTGATGTTTGAAAGACATACACATGATGAAAAACTTCCTGAAGTTTAGTAAACCAAAATTTCCATCATCTCACAGATCTGTCTTTGAAGTGTGTGTGTGTGTGTGTGTGTGTTTGTGTGTATGTTAAAACCACCCAAGGTCCATGTCTTGACAACTTTGCTGTACATAACACAGTATTATCAGTTATTTCCTTTATGCTGTACATTATCCTTCTGGACATTATCCTACATGGCTGCAACTGTATATACTTCGACTTATGTCTCCAGATTTCCTACTCCTCCAGAACCCTAATAGCCATTCTGTGTCTGTGTATTTGACCTCTTTAAAACAATTCTGCTCATATAAGTGAGATCATACATTTTGTTATTGTTGGTGTTTTTGGTATTTTGTTTATCATTTAGCATAATGTTCTCTATATGAACCCATAGTATTGTACATGCCAGTGTCCTTTTATTACCACTACCATATATGTGTGATATATATCATGTACATTTCTTCATTCACCCACTGACAAACATCTCTATTGTTTCTACATCTTGGCTGTTGTAAATAATTCAGTAAACTCAGGAGCACAGGTATCTCTAGAAAATGCTGATTCCGTGACTTTTAATTATTTACTCTGGTTAGGGATTGGTGTGTCATATGATAATTCTATTTGCAATGTTTTGAGGAACCACTCTACTGCAGTACCATAAAGGCAGTACTGATTTGTATCTTTGCCAAGAGTGCTTAAGTGTTCTCTTCTGTCCACATCTGACCAATACTCATTATCTCTTATTGTTTTTAATAATAGCTATCCTACCAAGTGTGAGATAAAATTGTACTGGGGTTAGATTTGCATTTCCATGATGATTAATGATGTGAACCACATTGTCATATACCAGTTGTACATTTTGATTTCCCCTTTAGAAAATGTGTTTTTTCATATTCTTTACCCTTTTGAAAATTAGGTTATTTGGATTTTTTGGTTCATGGATGTATGTGTCCATGAATGTCTGTGTGTATGTGTGTGTATATGCGTATGTGTGTGTGTGAGTTCCTTATATATTTTACATAGGAAGTTTTTATCTGATATGTGGTTTGTAAAAATTTTCTCCCAGTCTGTGGGCTTCTTTTTAATTTCATTGGTTAGCCCCTTTGCTGTATAGAACATTTTAAATTTGATTTAGTCATATTTATTTCTGCTTTGTTGCCTGAGCTTTTGATGTGATATCCAAATAGTCAGTGTCAAGCAATTTCTCAACTCTTCTAGGAATTTTACACTTTCAAGATTTATATTTAGGTCTTGAATGCATTTGAATTCACTTTTGTCTGTAGTAATTTATTGATTGAATTGCACTTGTTGCAAAGGTATATCCACATTTTCCAACATCAATCACTGAAGAGATTATCCTTTCTCTATTATTTTTTGGTGCTTATGTTGAAAGTAAGTTAATTCTATTCTAAGTTTACTTATGAATTCTCTATTCTTTTCCATTTGTATATATGTCTCCTTTTGTGCTAATATCAAAGCCCAGAAAACATAATAAGATAAAATAGATACACACCAATATGCCTGATTTATGTAGATGCAAACGTCCTTAATAAATTACTACCAAAACTGAATTAAAGAACACTTCAAAAATATAATATATTGGAAACACAGGTTTAACAAAGTCTACAAAATTGTCAAAATTGTCAATTTGTTTTAACCTATAAAGTCTAAAAAATTGTCAACACAAGGAAAGATAAAACCACTGTTAATCAAAACAGTTGAAGAAAATGAATTTGACAAAATTTACCAACCTGTTATCAAAATTTCTCAAGAATGTACGTGTGTAAGGGAATTTCCTCAACAAAATTAAACACACGCAGTTAACTTCATAATCAGTGGTGAAGAATTGGAACATATTCCTGAAAATCTGGTACAAAGCGAGGATGCCACCTCTCACCACTAATATTGTATATAGTGCTGGCAGAACTGGCAAATGCAAGCAGACAAGAAAAAGAAAAACAGGCATCATGATTGGAAAGGAAGAAATGAAACAATCTTATAGATGTTGTTTTTTATAGATGACAGAGTCTTATATTTCCTAAAGTTTCCCCCTACACACACACACACACACACACACACACACACACACTCATTATTAGAAAGAAAAAAGAAATTTATTAAATTTGCAGGATGAAAAATCAACATTCAAAACTCAATTACATTGATATACACCAATAAAAATCTGTCCAATAAAAAATCAAGAAAACAATCCCATTTTGTATAGCTGAAATATAAATAAAATACTTAGGAATAAATTCAACCAAAGAGAGGATGGATCAGAAATAATGTTGAAAAGGACTCTGGGAGCATGAGGTAGGAGATTTCAGGTCCAAGCCCAACCTTGGTAACAGCAACTTAGCAAGGCCCTGTCTTGGCATAAATATTAAAATAAAATAAAAAGAGGACCGGTGACATAACTCAGTACAAAGGTGCCATATTCAGTCCTCAGTTTTAGGGGAAAATAGAAGTTCATTGATGAGGACCTGGGAGGAGCTCAGTGGAAGAGTATTCACCCAGCATGTGCAAGGCCCTGCAATCAGTCTCCAATGCTTAAAAGAAGGTTTTCTTAGGAAAGGAAAGTGAAGTTGGGTTTATCAAAATTTTCTGCTTTAAAATTATATTACAAACCATAGTAATGACGAGTCTATGGTAGAAATATACAGGCGGATCTACAGATTGATTTATGTCTTTGTGTTGTTTGAAAACTATATGATTGCACTATCTTGTTACTCAGAATGCACTATGCTAGAGGTAGAATTTTCTCTTGTTATATATACTTAGCATCTTATCTAGTGGGGTAGAATCTTTGCTTCCCCATTTTGAATCAAAATAGCTAAATATCACTGTCATCTCAAAACAATAAAAAAGGTCCGTTCACTAGGTAGGAAGAGACTCCCAAATGTTAAAACAGGTAACTAAATTCCACCTCTCGTGATAGCCAGCTTTTCAAAAGATTATGTAAGGCATGCTTGAAAGTATTTTTAAGGGGGGTTAATGTCAGTGTGTCTTTTGTTGTAATAACTGTAAAATTTAAACATTCACTGTATTTTCCTATCACACCTCCTATGTGCTGAGCAAGGGAGAGAAATATTCAGCAGAGAAATTGTTATCTTGTGACTATGCTGTATTAGTGCCCGAGGGAAGAAATCATCAGAACGATGATAAAGGCAACCCAAACAATCTCAGGGCATCTTTCACTAATGACAATGATATGTTATATATGTTGTCTAGAAGATGGATTCACTCAAGGATAAAAATGTTGATTGTCAAATGCAATACTACATTTACATAATTTGGTTTGCTTTTTGTCTTGTTTTAATGTTTGTAACTGGATAAGAGTGATTGGCTTTCCAACTGAGTTAATTTTCCACCAGGAATGCACAGTTTTTTAATAGTTTCTACCAGAAGCCATGTTTTCATACTTTCATTACAGAATAGCTGATGCTTTCATATAAAGTTGTTTTTTTTTTTTTTTGGTACCGGGGATCGAACTCAGGTCTTTGCGCTTGCGCAGCAGGCGATGAAACCAGTGAGCTAAATCTCTGGCACTCATATAAAGTTTTGATTAATGAGGTTTACACACATATAACAGAGAAAAAATTTTCACATGTACTCAAATATGTGTATGTGATTATGTTTATTCACAGGAGGATATATTTATTTTGAATCATGTATTTGGAAACCAAAAAATATAATGATAAACAGATTTTGGTTGAAAAAGAAATCATAAAAATATGAAAATTTAAGCCAAAATGATAAAATAGCATGATATGTACACCATAGAGTATTATTTGTCAACTAAAGAATGAAAAACTGATATATGTTATAAAATGTATGGACACTGAAAACATTACGCTAAATGAAATAAGCCAGTAATAGAAAACCATGTATTATTTGATTCCATTTATAATTTATCAAAATATGTACAAACCAAATCCATAAAAATATAGAGTATATTATCCATTTTCAGATACTATGACTTCAGTCAGTAAAAGGATTAAAGAATGATGATTTGATGATTAATGAATATGCAGATTTTTGGAGGGTTTTCAAAATGTTGTACAATTAGGTTATAGTGAAAGGTGAACAAATCTATTCATATAATAGAAACACTAAACTATTTTACACAAATGAGTGTATCTTGATAAATCTCTATAAAAAACTTGAATAAGAATAGCAAAACATGACGAAGTTTGACATAGTCATGATGGTATGTAATTGGAAATATTTTACTTTTATATCTATCTATATTTCTCTATCTATCATATCTATCTCTCCATTCAGCTATTTAATTCTCTTAAGCATTGAATTCAAGAAGTTAGATCAAGAGCAGCATAATAAACTTAAAGAAATAGGACAAGAATTAATAAGCAAATTCATAAATGGCATGAAGAAATAAATAAAATAACAAAATAGGTTATTTTAAAAATATTTTAAATTCTTGAAAATTATATTACTAGAATTAGCTGAAGCTGCCTTAACATTTTAAAATAAAAATAAGCATAAAAATTTAAAAATATTAAACATATCACCTTTCTTACCCTATAAATACATAGAACTACAACTGAACACCAAGATTTCAGGCTTAAAGGGTTTTCCACATAAATCAATCCAAGTTTCTGAAAGCAGAAGAGTATTTTGTAATGTAGGAGCATTAATATTTCTTTAAAAGCTTGCAATAAAAGGAAAATTAATTTTGAGTATTGGGATGCTAGCACTAAAGGCATGCTTGTTAAACAGTTGATGGGGGGAAATATATTTAAAAAACAGTGAGAAAATTATTATCCAGACTAAAAGGAAATATATCAAGTGGGCACAGAGCTAATTAAATAAATCTCAGTGAAAGGATCTTCCCAGGCTCTTTCTCTATAAAGTTATTATGCAAATGAGAAATATGTGTGAAATAGGACCTCTTTGTTCTTTCTTTCTGGTGTTCAGGGTTTGCTTGGAGTAAATTTCATCACAGACCACAGTACAGAGAGACATGAATCCCACTCTCGAGCCACTTGATAGCATGTCTGTGGGCCACAGTACGGCCTGCCAGGTCCCTTCCATTCTTAGGAAAATCTGTGTGTCTGCTTTGCTGGGACAAGCCATTCTCCCACTGGCAGTTTCTTTTTGTGGGAAGAGAGGAGGAAAACTGCCCTTTTTCTGAGTCCCCTGGCAGACTTGTGGCCTGGAAGGCCTTGCAGGAGTTTCTCTCCCCAGTTCTGAGGAAGGAGGCCTTCGTGCAAGGGAGCCCAGGGACCGATTTCCCAGGGCGCGTCTGCTCTGCAGTTCACAGCAGCCTGGGCTTCCATGCCGGCTTCCCTTTGTAAATGTGATGCTGAAGTGCTCATGGCCAGGTTTCAGCTCCTGAACCCAAACTGAGGTGCGGAGAGAGTAGATGGGAAATGTTTAATTTAAAAATTCGAAGTGCAGAAGATAAAAATTATGTAGGTAGATGCAGTCCTACTTCCTAATGAGCTACTTTTCTTTTATTATTGTTCTAAGAACATATGTGAAATATGTCATTGAACTTATCCTATGGAGAGTAATTCCAATTTAAAGAGAATATTGTCTCATGCATTCAGAATAAAATAAGTAATTTATCAAATGTCTTGTGACATTAAAGGATTAAACTATTAGTAAATATATTTATACATCGAATAAAATGAGTTATCTGAAATGTTGCACTCTAAAGTGAGCCTACAATTTTAACATTACAGTTTAAACTTTGACAGAAAGAATGTCTTTTCTTACTTTCAATGTAGCCCATTGTAAATCTTTTTTGCAAAATAAAACTTAAACTCTAGAGATTCTAATTATGGAGAAAATTCTCAGTCTTTTGTTAAAATTTTCATTAATGAAAATCTGTCAATGAATGGTTATGAAACCCAGGCTGTTAGTTTGTTTGTAAGACATGAACCCAAAACCAAGCGCAAACAAGACAATGAGGCAATTTTAAATACATTTAGCCTGGAGAATAAAAGATGGTGAAGAATATAGAAGGAAGTTCTAAGTGCTAAACATGACATTTAGAAGATGGTTTTCTCATCTGCTAAGTGGAACAATGAGAATATAAAATTCATGGCTTTCAACGAAACAGTAAAAATATAAAACAAAATTAAAGTTTTATATATCCTTCAACTTTGAACACAGTCACATCTTTAGATAGCAAAATTTTAAACTATAGCTATCTTACAAGTGCACAGTGTAGTTGGAGAAGTAATAACTGAAGGGGACCTCTGCTGATCCCTGTCCTGGTCATCATGGAGTTGGAAGGTCAAGGCAGGGAGTCTCTTTTCCATCAGTGGCCATTGCAGGAAACCCAAGTATTCATTTCAGAGCCATGGATTCAAACACCGGCTAAGCTCCTTGTCCAGAGAAAGAAATCTTAGGCAAAACTCTTTATTATCTCCATCTGAACCGTGTCAGGATCGATCCCCTCCCCGGTTGTTATTGTGGTCTTCAATCTCTACATGAGCGGTTGAGTGCACTTCTTCAGTTGAAAGTTTTCTCAGTGGCAGTTTCAGGAGCATCAGCTAAATTGACAGTTTGAAATTGACAAGAAAATTACTGGCTGCATTGCTGACCTTGCCATCTTATGCAGGGTTAAAAGTTTGGAAAATAATACTTCTGCTTTCCCTCTTTATTATGACTAAAGATTTCTGAAAACCTGTATCACTCGTATTTTTCCAACTTTCTATTGTGGGTAATAAAATATTCTGCAGTTTAACAATTTATAAATCCGAGTTACATAGAGTGCTAAAAAAACTTTCTTGCACCTTCAAGAACCTGGTATAGAGGGAGAAGCTAAGTTCCCAAATATCTTATCTGTCACGGAAGATTGCCACACAGGACAGTATTTGAAAGAAAAACACTGTTACGCAGATTCAAAAGTAGGAGAAATGAATTTACTTAGGGAATGAAAAGAAGAACTTCATAAGAGATGTGGGCTGTAAAGGAAAGCATCAAGAAATATGTGGAATTAAGTCAGAGTAAGGAAGAAAAGTCTAGAAATATGAGTATATAACATTCTTCCCTAGGAACAGGACAGGGTACTTGTCTCCCTGGAAAACTAATAACTTTGTGGCAATTTTCAGATTTCAGTACTGATTGGGGTCTTTTTCATCTTTTTTCTGCAAAAATTTAAAAGCCTCTGAAGAATTTTGCTCCAATGGAGTCTTTGTTGTTCTCTTCTCTTTTTGACCCCTTAATGCTAACATTCCAGAAAAATCCAAGCATGCAGTGCAGGCCTACACACACATACATACACACACACACACAATATTTGAACTCGATACTAATAATTTCACTTTCTCTAATCTTCCAAGCTCTTTTCTGACCTCCACACCTCGCCATTTCCTAATGTCTCTTCCTGAAATGTTTCATATTTTCTCTGTCTATACATGTTACCTATCCCTAGTTAATATTTTATATTTTCGTGCCTTAGCTACCATTTCCCTCAGAAATGCTTCTGTGGTGTTCTATCTGATGAACCTACAGTGTGTGTCCATGATGTCTTGAAATTTAGCTCCAGGCCATGGATCCCACTGTCTCCTAACTTTATTATCCTGGTTCTCCCTTTCTCATGGGGTAATGTACATCTTTGGAGGACTGTCTCTGTGATGACAATCTTTGGGATTTGACTAGATGGGATGGCAATCTTGCCTGGACTTCAGAGAAATACAAGAAAATAGAAATAATTTTGTGAAATATAGTAAGTACATAACATACATGAAAGGGAAAATATTTTATACTGAGTACCAAATATAATCATAATAAAATCATAAATGTTGACCAAATATTTATAATTGAACTTCTAAATGAATGTATTGTTCTTATTAAGATAGCTTCTATTGATTATTTGAATAGTTTTAACACTTGTGAAAGAAGTGTTGCTCTGTACAGTTGTACTATAAGTGGTACTAAATTGGACCGGTTTACTAATATCCACAAACAAACACAAAGTGTTAAAAGTAGTCTTCCAAATGAGGAAATCAGAATAAATTTTGGAACAAGGCTGGACATGACATCGAGCCAAAGAGAAGGTAAGAAATTGCTAAATTTAGACACTACATTTATGTCAGCAAGTCACAAGGATGGCTTTTGACATCTGACCATAGCTGATTAATTGCCTCTTAATGAAACACTTGCCTTTGGAATAATGAAATCTGATGAAACTCTGTATGTAAATGAAGTAGCTTCATCCAGATGGAGGAGGAGGTGGAATGTGAATTAAGGGAAAAAAAGAGGGGTTTGACAGTTTATTCATCGTATTGGAAATTAGGAAAGTGTTAGTGGGAAGCGGGAGTACAAATTGAAGGACGTGAGGGGAAAATAAAACATCATTTACATAGTTCATATTTAAAACCAACCTGTTTCTTTCCATAGAATATGACAAAACAGTCACTTATCTTCTATGACACTACAAAAGGCATGAATAATTCATTAAATCCATTCTGATCATCTATTTTTTGTAGGTGCTTTTTAAGTGGTTGGGTTATAAGAGTGAAACCCATCTCTCACGGGTCTTAGATGCTAGTATGTTCCAAATTCTTCTGTGCTCAATGAGGGGGATTTTGTTTGATGTTGGGCAGTTTAGGTAGGACTCTAAAATATTACCTATTTCCACTCACTTCATGCTTTTTTTCTTTCTTTCATAATTTTGTCCATTCCTCTCATTTTCAACCCAGTCAGATGGTGATCTAGATCTTTCTGGTAGTTATTTCTCTGTAACCTTAATTTCAAGGAAACTAAGTCTTCATTGTATGCATGGAAAAATGTTCTATGAACATAAAATGATTTTTTAAAGTATAATTTGAAAGTAAATGACTCCTGCTATATAACTTTGTTCTTTAAGTTATGTTATGTATTTTATAGCCATACTGCAAACCAATTGATTTCTGAAACAGAATGATGATAAAATAGAATATATCAGAGTCTCAAAAATCACCCCTACCATGTTTTCCTGAGAAGAAATGAAAGTCTGGAGAAGGGAAGTTAATTCCTCAAGTTCAGAGTTAAACCCAAGAAGCAGCTCAGTGAGCTTGATTTCTCCTTTGTTGAACTGAGTCCTCTAATTGCCTTTGCTTTTAGTTTGCTTCAAGTGTTGAATGTATATGAACTTTGAAGTACAGATATATAATTTTCTCTCTCAAAGACATGTATTAAAATTAAAAGCAATTTTGCATTCTAGCTATGAACTTTTGCAGTGGAAACTGAGGACTTCAGTATGTAAATCTTCAAGTTCTGAAAGTTTTGTTCCTTACCCTTTCAAAGACTAAAACTAGTGTTATATGGTATTTTGGTACCTGGTTTTAAGATGTCAGCCCAAAGACTATCTATAACAAAGGAAGCTATAATAGTGCTGAAACTAGGATTTAGGTTTACAAAAAGGGGACAACAATTTAGATCACAAACAATATGACATTATTCTGCTTGAAATATTAATTCAAAAATCCCTTTAGGTTGCACAAAATCATTTATTTTTAAGATGATATTCCCTGGGATATTTTGCTATTGAGTATTTTCCTCTGATCCTACCTAAGCCATCAAATAAAGCAGCATATTTTCATGTCCCAAACCAGAAACCTCAGCAAAACTGGGACATTTTTCCCAAGCTGAGGAACCTCATTTATCTGCTGCAGCATCTGACTGCAATCAGAGTTTGCTTTCAGATAACAAAACAATCAATAATTATATTTGTTAGCTGTAGAAACAAAGATTCCTATTGTCTTTTAAATAATGTTTGATCTTCTCAGCTAATAACATTCTCTGAAGGTAGTATAATAGGAAAAGTTCTTATTTTGGTTACCAAAGATAAATGTTGTTAATTGGTTCTTAAGACTTTGTAAATATGCATATTTAAGAGAAATCAGGTCAAGGGCTAAAAAAAATAATGAGTTCCTTAAAGAACTTCAGAAAAACTATTGAGGTCATCTAATTTAGGGTTCTAGGTTCTGGAGATTGGAGTCAGTACAGAATAAAGAGAAAATCTGCAAATTATTATTCCTCTTTGCTTTGTGCTCCACTCTCTCTCCTCCTGCAAAGTCTTTTACTTGTTTGTTCCTGCGATCTTAATGTCAGTTAAACCCCTATCCTATACCTGGAACTGAGGTGCAAAGCAGATGACCACTGGAAAGGCTGGAGAGTCACCCTCTAAACTTTGTCTGTAGGACAGGCTGGCAAGAACACTTGATGCAAATGCTGACCCCGCAAAAGCAGATTCATTAAAAAAAAATAAAAAGAAGTGGCTTGGTAAGAGTAACTTTTTTGAAGTGTCTTTAATGTTTCAGATCCAAAGAGATTGAAAATAAAGAATATATTGGGGCCGGGGATTTAGCTCAGCGGTTTCACCGCCTGCTGCGCAAGCTCAAGGACCCGAGTTCGATCCCCGGTACCAAAAAAAAAAAAAGAAAATAAAGAATATAGATAGTGAAGGGAACAGAGAAAATTCTATTCACCAAGATCCTCTTAAGCATCTATGAGATTTGCAGGTAAATTTTGGGTGTGGCACAAAATAAAATCTACCCCTCGTAAAATTTATGGTGTGTAGAGTGGTTACTGTGTACTCAAGACCAATAAAGCATAAACTGTTATCATATTAAAATTGTTGACTTGAGGTGAGTACCGAAGCAAATGGAATGAAAAATATCATCACATACGTACAAAATACAATCTCACTGAGATTGAACTTCTGAAGATTTCACTGTTTTCAGCCAAACATTTTTAAAGGAGAAAACTCGTAATATAGCTAGAAGAAAAATTTTAGCCTTGAGAAGAAACAACATTACAAATACATAGGCAGCATAATGCCAATAGCAAAATGGAACTGAGAAGCACTTCCTCATAAAAGAAGCAAACATAAAAGGTCATACTTTAAATTACTGTAAGTGAAGAAATATAAATATCACGCTTGCTTTGTAAATATAAAAATCTAGAAGATTCATAAACTATGGTTTTTATTTGTTTTGTTTTGTTTTTTTGGTACCAGGATTCAAACTTGGGACCTTGCGCTTTCGAAGCAGGCAGTGGAACCACTGAGCTAAATCTCTGGCCCTATAAACTAAGCTTTTTAAATTGTGATATTTTATAGTGGTAATTCTATATCTCACAAAACAAGTATTGAAGGAGATAAACATAATAATAAAGAATATGGGAAGGAAAGTAAAGCTAATTCAGTTATCAGAACCCATTAATAAAAGACAGAAGTACTGCGACATAAGTTGTCTAAAAGGTTAAGTTATCCTCAAAAATAAGCAAATTCCAAACATGCAGATACAGACGAAGTGGTGCACAGAATAAAGAAAGCAGACAACAGAAATTTCTCTGGTGGGCCTAAATTTGGGGCATAGGAAGCAAACACTTTGAATGGGTTATCATAGTTTGAAGAACAACATATACTTATATTAGAAAAGGAAAATATTATCATGACTTGTATCATCATGATATTCTTAATAACAAAAGAGACAGAAATTATCTTGTCAGGTGGATAAAGAGAAGTCTGAAGATGAAAAAATAGTAAGCAAATTTACACAGAAACAAAGAGAGGTCATGAAATCTATTTCATAAGAGAGAAGAAAAAAATAGAGAAAAGTAAGCAGGAGCTCAAAACAATATGGAAAAGTCAATAAGTACCAACAAACTGGAAGTGACACCAAAAAATGAGCAGGATTTAAAAACAAATAATGACCATTATTGCAAATAAGATAAAATATTAATCTGTGTGATTAATATTTACTACTACTAACTGAATGAATTCAAGGCCAGATAAATCCAAATAGCTTTGCATTTTGACACAACATTGTCCAAATATTAAAAGCCAAAGTTAAAAATTGCTGAAAGGAGAAGGAGAAGTGCCATCGTGTGTTATAAAATCCAATTGAGGGAATGAAGACCTCTCCCGGGAAGCAGTGTAAGCCAGACACAGTGGTAGATATTTAGATCGTTGGAACAAAAAAGAAAATAAACAAGAACTATCACCAAAAAAATCCTATTTACATCAAAATTCTGTTTCCAAAATAAAGAGCAAACAAGAACACGTCTTGTAAATACAAACTGAGCAAAGGTTTTGCTAACAAATCTGCCTTCAAAGAAACCCTAAAGGAAATTATTCAGACTGAAAGAAAGTGACACAACACAGGAACCATAATCTATACACACAAAAATTTCAGCCACACTGGGGAGAAGCCAAGGAAAAAGATTGAGAAATTACATATAATTATGTCTTCTTTCTCCCCAGTAATTTAAAAAGATTCATAACGTAATGCCTATAAAGTGATTTTGTTGTGCATATAACAAATACCAATTTCGCATTTTGGTCACAGCAACACACACGAAGCGTGTGGGAATAAAGTTCCACTCTATTGGAATGACAAGTGGCACCAAACGACAGATTAAACCCACAGGAAGAAGTGAAGAGCACCACAGATAATAAACACGAAGGTTAAAAATTATAAGTATATTTATATTCTCAATTTTCTTCAACTTTTTAAAAGATGTAAGATTATTTAAAGCAGAAATTAATTTTATATATTTGGGTTGGTAACATAAAGAGATGAAGATTTCAAACAAAGGGGGAGAGAATGGAGTTGTGTAAGACAAGGGTTTTTATACCTTGCTCTAATTTCATTAATATAAAAATTAATTTAGATTTTAAAAGATGTGTGTTATAAACCTTAACTATATAAGAAAAAAATAGCTGATTATCATTGTGGGAACCTGTGCAAGTTCAGCTGAGTTGTTAGGATGATTTTAAGGCTGCTAATTTTCCTCCTTTGATGGAGAGAGTGAACAGATTTTTCTTCTTTGCAGTTGCTACCTAGGAGGAAATCTATTACATACATGTTTTCTTTTATTTTTAATTTAATGACCGACATTATTATAATTAAAAGCATCTAACAAAATTCTAGGAGAAAAATAAAATTATATCTGAAATCCTCAGTAATAGTGTTAAAGGAAGGCAAACCAAATTAAGGATCACGATGTGTAAGATCAATAAACAATCAATTATTATAAAAAATAAAATAATTAACTGCTGTATGGAAAGGCCAGATATTTTAGTTGAGTCAAAAACTATGGATCTCAATCATATATTTTCTCTAAGGGAGACTCATGAAACATGACTAAATTAAATTAAAAAAGAACCTTGACCCTTATTTCCACATTTGATCTATTATTTATCTATCCATACATGTTCTGATAGTTAGATACAAAAGAAAAATTAATTATTAGAGTTGTTATTCTTTTTTTTTTGTTTGTTTTTTGGTACTGGGGATGGAACTCAGGACCTTGCACTTGCGAGGCAGGTGCGATGCTGCTGAGCTAAATCCCTGGCCCTTAAAAATTCATTATTTAGTAATATCAAGCAGTAATTAAAAAAATGATCCATCATCAAGTCCTTTGTTTTATTTTTTAAATTTTTCTTTTAAAATGAGCTAATTAGAGGCTTCTCAAACTTTATTATAGCTGCAAACCTCTACATAATGTAAGCTTGGATCCATTAGGTCTAGAGTAAGGTCTTCGACCCTGTTTCTAACAAGATCCGAGGTAGTATTGATCTGAGACCATATAGTACATAGCCAGTGTATATATAATTCTTTCTCCCATCTTATAACTTGTTTTTCTACATTCCAGTTAAAGTAGGAAAGTACCTTACAGCATAACCGCACTGATAATGTAGCAGAAGAGAATAGTTCGTGATGTTGATCACAGATTATTTGTTTTCTAATATCACATTCCATCTACAGAATGTTAATTGTACATGAAAGCTGAGGAAGCATTAGAATGCAACTCGCAAAATCCATAGGTGCTGAATGAGCATATAAACAGCACATGTAACTGCTTGTCTTTAAAAAAAGGAAAATAGGGATTCAGTACGAAAACTGATGATTTTTAAAATTTGCAATTTGTACAAGCGATTGTTTCTACTTTTCTTTAAAAGAGATAAAAATAAGTACCAGGTAATTTTCCAACGAGTTTCATTCAGTGCCTCAAAATTTTCTCCAGTCACAATGATGAATTAATAAAGTGCAATTAAAACTTAGTTTGATACAACTATATCCTGCGATTATTTTGGTACTTAATGTACAAAGCATGGCTTTTCACATGCAAATTAATATTTATTCTGATATACTGAAAGTAAAAGGCCAAAAGTTCACACTTACACCTTCTTACTGAGTCGTACACTAAAATATGTTGCTGGTATATAGTTCATTTAATAATATGGGAGGATCTATAGAGAAGTGTTACTGTTTTATAGAATTTTCACAGATTTGAGATAGAAAGGACCATCCAAAGGCATCTTAAATACTTTAGTATATATCTTTGGATAGGTCTAATACCTGACATTTATATTATTTCAGATTCATTCAAATGGGTATTTCATATTTAACTGTATTAGTAAGTAAGTAGTTATTTACCATAGATGTATTTTTCTTTCTGGTTTTCTTTTGTAGCAAAGACAACTCAAAGGTATTCATGGTAAAACAGCTTGCATAGAATGATAGTAAATTTGAAATTGACTTATTTTTAAAATGAGAAATTTACTGAAAATCAGTTGTTTTGCCCTATTGACAAACTAGGGGGGGGAGAGGGAGAGAGAGAGAGAGAGAGAGAGAGAGAGAGAGAGAGAGAGAGAGAGAGAATCTTAAACCAGCTTCAGCAATGCTGCAATAAATAGATATTTTTCTTTCATCAACAGTTCAGAACTTTACAGATGAAACACTCAGCAAGCCCAGGCCCTGTTTCTCCGTCTCTCTCTTAAGAAGCTTTCTATTCTCACAGAAGCAAGGGCCTGAGAAGTGTCCAGGACAGCCAGCCAATAGGACAAAAGCCTGGGTCCCACTTCCATTTCATACGTAAAGCATTCTGAAACTTATCTTTTTAAATCTAGCCTTTTAAAGACTAAAAGGCTATAGGCCTGATGTGAAAGGTTTTGTCTGAAAGCATACACCTAGAGGAGAAATGAAGGGCAACATGGAAGGTATGATGGTGTTTTCCAACACTGAGAAAGCTGTAACCTGTGAAAGGAAGACAAAGAAACCATTCAATGGAGTCCCAGAGGAGGGCAGTAATAGTACCAGTGTTTAGAAGATGAAACATAGAGAAAAACAGACTACCATTCCATTCAAAGAAATTTTAAAAAAACAGTCTTGCAACTTAAGCTGTCTAAAGATCAAATGAGTTGGGCTGCTGCAAGGAAAAGTGATTTTACCAGCTGTGGAGATCCTGACAAAGAATCTGGAACCCATAAAATCACTGCTTTTCTTATACATTAAATACCAAGTTTCTTCTAGGTTTTCAGACTGATGCCATTTGATACTTGGAGTTGCCCCTCTCTGAGTGAGAAGTGACCACCTAAGAGCTCTGTGAGATTGCAGGCATACTTGTCCAAGCCCCGACTCTGGCCACAAACACGTAACTAAAACAGTGAGACCAGGTACAGACTCAGTGACGCATGACCATGCCAATACTTCACAAGCTTTTACATTCATACTCTTCACCTGTATTTTCAAGATGTACTTTCCAGACACATTGGGAGCTATGTGCTAGTGGAGAGGGTAATAGGAGGAATCCCTTAAGAATCTTGACAGACATACTTAACAGATGTTGCTGCAACTATGAATGGCTAACCTGGTAAGCAGCAATTTTGCTATGTGGGTTTCTGTTTGCATGCCACTTACGGGTTAAAAATTGATACATCATAAAAAAAGAAGAGCAGTCATGGCTCTCATATTGAGGGATGGATGCAGGTGAACCAAGGACAGATGAAATGTCTCCTAATTATATTTTAGCTTATGAGTTAGTGATTTATCATACACAAGACAGTGGCTCCCTTTATCCTTGCAGCATATGCAAGCTTTTCCTTAAAGCAAATTTGAAAGGATCCTTGTTCTTTCCAGACAGCCATTCAAGCATTTTCTTTAGTGAATATATTATCCCACCCACTTTGCCCCAGGAAAAGCATGTACATGTCATAAAAATAGGTACCTTCTTATTTTCCTGCCCAAATGTGTTTATCACAGCAACGAAATTTAATGCCAGCTCTAAATTAAAATGTGTTCTTGTCTCCAGAGTTATATTATAAATAATTCTGACAAGTAGTTTAGATTCAGAAAAGGAAGTAAAATTTCTTAACCCAGGTATGAAATACACCTGGTGTAAATCCAATGAAAATGAGTAAGTCTTTTGAAGTATCGATAAAGCAACATCAGCATGTCTTAGTAGATTAAACTATGTTTAAAATTATCTTACAAAAGTACTTGTTCTATTTTTTTGCTAAGATTTTTTGAGTTCAAAAATTCTCTTTTTAATTTCTTGAGACGTAACAATTGTAAATTATCTTGGTAACTTCTGCTATCATGGGAAGACTTTATCCATCTGTTGATATAAAGAAACCATAAAATGTGATTATTCTATCTAATCTCAAAATTCCCTGTCAGAAGGACCTGTTTCCACTTCCTCTATTTGTATCACTCTTTTCATACACATTTCTGTCACATTTGTGCATCATGTTGTGTTTCCATACTTCTTAGTGGGAAAAGCTGTTTGTATTTCACTCTGTATTCTAGAAAACTACATGTAAGTTGAACATAAAAAGTCATTGGAAGAAACTTGTGAACTATCACCAGGAGTGGGTACGTGGGCTGCTAAAGCATAATAACAGTCTTAGGATGTCAGAAGCTCACAGTTACTCTGCTTACAACCAGCATATAATAAGGTTTACTGTCAAATTGTTGTCAATATACTTAATATTTAAACTTTTAGAAATTTGTAAGAATCTTACTTATTTTCTTACACATTTATGTAAACTATAATATATTGTTTAGACCTCTTAGTTCAGATTTACATGCCTTCAGTCATACTCATTTTATATAAACTAAAACTCTAGTATACTCAATTTAGTTTATATTCTTCATTTGTTGAATACAGAAGACTCCTCACAAGCCTGTGTTGCCATGTTCTGGTGGAAACATAATGCTGCTCAACGCAGAGTGGAAAGGAAGGACTGCATTTCTAATTTGACGTGCACACACTGTGGACAGCCAGTCTTTTCCACAGTTCATCAACATATAAGAAGTTGTCTCTCTGGAAAGATGGTAACAAACAAAAGCTGTGAACGAAACTGAAAGTTGAATCCCAGAAACTATGAAGGAGTTGGATGCTTATTTTGTATCAAAGATCTCAGATGAAAATACCCTTGGTCCCCAACTATTGATAACTTCCACTGGGTAGTTCTTAAAAACATCCTTTTCTGCAAAATAATTTCACATTATCTAAAGATCTCAAAATGTCATGTACAAAACCTGTTTTTCCTTATCTTTTGTTTTTCTTTTTGAACATAAAGATGAAACTAAAGAAGATTCAATCTTAGGTGTCAGCACTTATTTGTAAGTGATTAACCCAAGAAAACTGGAAAATTCTCTATTTGGCTTCCTGAAGATATGTAAAAGATGACTAATAATCAGATAAATGAACATAAGTAAATAAAATACATTTAAAACTATATATATAGAGAGAGAGGCCGTCACAGTAATAAACATTGGTGTTGAAGAGTAAAGAGATCATTTAAAAAATACCTCATTCACTGAATGTTCATTCTTTTCACTCTTGTAGCGCATGAAAATCTAAATAATTTTCCCTGTGGTTTTTATATGGATTGAAAACCTGGTATACTATTATCTTAGATATCACTGTCACCCGGATTTTCAGTCCAGCTTTGCAAATCACTAACGCTGTGTCCAATTCTAAACTTTTATTTGAAGCTTGTTTAAATATTTATAATAACCAGGCTTCCTTATGTTTCCGGTGATGTTACTTTTTAAAAACCCATTTGAAGCGCCTGTCATAGCAGTCCCAGCATAGGTATTCAACAACCACTTTTATTATTATCTGGCACTTGTTTATTATCATGCTAGTTATGAATTCTAGGTTTTCTCTGAGCCTGAAACTGTTAAATTTGGGCACTTCAGGTACTCAGTGAAAATGTGTTCTCTTAGGAACAGAAATTTACAACTGTTGGCCTTTTCACAAAACTTTCAGTATGAAACCAGATATTCATTGATCTCCCAACTTCACTGGGTAACCATCTAGGACAAAATAGTTTTTGTTTCTTCATGAGTATTCCCAAACATATATAAACACCAGGAGTAGAAACTTTGGAAACTCTGAAGTCACCTGTTCTGATATTTTGCACAAAAACAAATCCTAACTTTACCTCAATTATGCTTTTAATTTATGCTTGATATTTTTTGCCATGGGCCGAGCCTGAAGATGGCCCTTCGCCTACTCCCCCCGCCCTTTCTCTTCATAGATTAGAAAGTCAAACAGATTAATATCATCGACCCTGAATGGCACAGCCCTGGGAGACAGTTACATCGTATCCTTCCCTGTTCCCTTCCTGCGCATGCCTCGATCACAAAACAATCCCGCTACGTTCCGCCTACGTGACGTATGCTACGTATGCCACGCAAGCCACGTAGCACCATTTGCCCCGCCTTCTCTTCCTGTTCGCTTCCACTATAAATAAAGAGTACGTGGTGCTTCAGGTGGCCGTTAGCTCCCCACAAGCTATGGTTCCACCTGGTCCCAAACTTCAAGAATAGTCGTGGTTTCTTCATTTCTTCATCTCCCAGCGCTCTTGCGACTTCGGACCCTAAGTTGTGCGGGTCCCGGCATTTTTTCTCCATCTTTGTTCCTTCTTACACCTCCTTCCTTTTTCCAGTCTCCATGTGCACTGTGTGCACGTGTGTGTGGCTGAGAAAATACACAAACACGTTTTCTGGAAATAATGCTTAGAATCTCAGGTAATGAAATTACTCTCAAGGAGAAATGATGTTAAACAAATCTCGAGCCAAGGATACAGTACTTTATGAGAGGATATTGACACTACCCAAAACAGCAGGCAGAAGTACTTCAGCATGGTGATGCAGAACCGGAAGAGGACTGAAGGATGTCAGGAGACTGTAAGTCCATGTCCTCCGATCATTGTGTTTCCTCGGAAACACTTCCCGCAATGAGACTCCTGCACTCTCACAGGCCTAGGTGCCAGGTTCTGTCTTGTTTTTTAAACATATATCTATTTATTTTACTTTTATTGTACATGGATAACTTTCACATGTCTACATTACAGAGTACAAAGTCATGTTTGGGCTTATGAACAGAATGTGACTAAATCAAGTGTACAATACATACATCATATCAAATATTGAACATTTCTCATAATAAAAATATTTGAAATTTTGTCTCTAAGAAATTTTAAAATGTGCAGTACCTTGTGTTAATGATATTCACATGGTTATGTAATAGAAATAAACAGATACCCATATATCCCTCCTGTCTAGCTGTTTGTACTCTTTGACATTACCTCCTCCCTTCTCTGCCCAGCTGCTGTACCCCCATTCTACTCTCTAATGCAATTGAGTGCTCTTGTTTTAGATTTCACTTATAAATGATAATGTGATGTTTGTATTTCTCTGCTTGGATTATTTCACTTAGTACAACCTTCTCTATTTACATCCATGTCACAAATGACAATTTTCGACTTCTAAGAAATTGTACCAAGCGAGCCGGTAAATCACCAAACACTGGGACAAACGACAAAGTTAAAACTGAAAGGAGTGTATTCATGCACGTGTCCCCTCCCGAAGCAGGGGACAGTACAGGTTTATAGGTAACTCAAACAAAGAAGTTCAAGGAGAAGCCACTATGTCCTTCAGCCAGCTGCAGAATATCTTTCACAACCCAGTTCTTTTTCATCCCACCTGTCTTGTCAAGATAGGGCCTTCTGTGGCTATAGTGTTCGATGGTTACAGGGAGGCACCAGGCACCATCTGTTCCCGGGGAGCGATAAAGCATGTTTACAGAAGCAGAGGAAGCGGGCTCTCTTGTGGGTAATTCCAGCACTTTATAAGGGGAGGGGTATGAGGGGAGTTCATTCACAGGCCAAGATGGCATTTCTTAGGTTCACTTTGGTCTCACAAAATGAAGAAAGAAAAATGTTTCTCTTCGGACTTTTTCGCTTAATTTTTCTTCCTGCCCATCAGGACCCTACATGTTTCTTGCTAAATATCATTGGTAACTACTCCCCCCCCCGTCTTCCCCTAAGATACAAACAATAGCCCAGTATTATTGCAGGATATGCCACCACTTCCATTGAATCAGTTTTAGTACTCTTTAGAACTTTTAAGTATTGGGGATTGAACCCAGGACTTCATGCATGCTGAGCAAGAGCTCTACCACTGAACTACATCCTGAGTTCAATTCTTCTTCTCTCTTTGCATGGTTCATTGCTGTATTTAGTTGACCTATACACTTGGGGTAAAATTGCCTGGTATTTTTAAATAATATATTGATTTGATTTGACATCATTGTTATATATCATTGACTTGGACTTTATCAACTCAGATTTAGGATGGAATGATTACCAAGCCCTATGATTCCCATGATAGGATCTGATATTAAAAATTGTAATGCATGAGTTTTTTTCCATTTTCATATATTAGGGCACTTGAGGTTTTATTTGTATTTAATCCCCAAACTATTCAAAGAAGTGCTCTTTGCCATCCCTCAGATGATGGAAAAATGGGGACCTCAGAGAGAGGTCCCATAGCTTTTTAATAGGAGAGCCTACAGCTCTGATTGGGTTTGCTCCCAACCACAAGTCATGCTTGGAATCAACACCCAGTTCTTCCTCGATTTCCCATTGGTCGTTCCCTGCAGTACTACCCGCTCTGTATTATGCCCTATCCTTTCCCTTCAGCGTTTTCTGTGTTTTTTCTTTTCTTATCTATGTAATATCCTAGGACTGAAGATTTGAAAATTTGGTAGAAATGAAGGCTGAATTTGAGTAGTTCTGAATCTCTGTATCTATTTTTCCCAGATTGGCTGATATGTAATTTGTTACCCACTAAAGAATTCTAAATGAATGAAATAAATGAACCTCCACTTGACCTAAAAAGAACTCAATTTTCTTTGTAGATTTTTCTAATTAACCATACACTAAACATACCATCTAACTACTCAAGTCAGATTTCACTCAGGTCAATTATATCTCTAATCTCATATATTTACTTTATACTATAAATGTACTTTTATATTTTGAGGAGATGGCAAATCGGTAATCATCAGATTTGTGGTTTTCATAAACATTTGTTAAAGAAAAAACACATATTTACAAGAAATGCCTAATTGCCTACATCAAAAATTCATGTTTTGGAAGTAATTGTCAAAGAGAAAATCATGAGACTCTTAAATCACAGATGGAAACCAGTTGTCCAAGTAATCAAAAGATCATTTACTTTCCAATGAATTGTAGAGAATTAACTTTGACACTGTGAGGGGGGAGACAGCTGAAATCAGATGAGAAGGAATAGTGGTAAATGCACTCAGATAAGTCAATTAAATTATGTGTACAAATTGATAGATATGAATATTATAAGAAATGTATGCCACCTATTCTGTACTTACAAATGTACTTAAATGAAGATATTTATGTTATAACTTTATCCTACACTAAAGCAGAAGATATTATTTCAGTTTCAAAAACATTATTTACACAATGAAAGAAAACACAAATCTATGCTTTTGAAATTTATTTGCTCTTTTGGATTTTACTTATATTTGCCTCTGAAAATCATGCACACTTTTGGTCTATAATTTGCTAAATTTTTTATTTGAAGAGACAATCAGCTATGACCTAAAATGATACCATTTCTGCCTGGGTACAGAAGCTCATAAAAATCAAAGTATTATAATATAACATTCATTTATAATACATGAATTCTCAAATTAAAGTTGTAATTTTTACATTATAACTTCATGTGACCTGTGGTGTTATGTGCTTTACTTCAAATATTTTGTTTTTGTATTCTGAAGTGAAAAAAGTTGCTTTCTCAGGGACTTCCTGAGATGCAACAATCAGGGAACAATCATACGCCTTATGCATTCTTCCCAACGTGCCAGAGCCCATCATGTCTTGTAAATTCTGTATTTCATGATTAGATGTATTTCTAGAGTGTGAAACAAAAATAGAGCTGTAACAATACAAGGCCAGTCCTGTCTTACCATTCAGTTACCAAATATCTAGCTACCATTTTGTGTCAGATATAAAATAGAAAAAGGAAAAATAAGAAAAAGAAGACTCCGCTTTTAAATACCACGTAAAAACAAATAATAAATCCATGCAAATTCTGTAACCAGCGTTGTGATGAGTAGTTTAATCATATGTATTTTTCCTAATTTAATCCTCCTTCAAAAAAAAAAGCTACAAGCTAATCACTGTGATCACACTTTATGGATGAAGAATTTGCAATTCAGAAACATTGATTTATGACCATGGCTGGGGGAAACACCATTAGTGTGTCAGTTAAAATTGCACTTCCTTCACAGAAGAAACTTGGAAAATTGTGGCTTTAACGGAAGAGAGGTTGTGTTAGTCACTTTGCTCCTTGCTGGGGCAAATCTCTCTGACACCCACAAAGTAGATGATGAAGAGAGGTTTACTTGGGCGCCGTGTCAGTCCGTGGTCAGCAGGCACTAGGAAGGAGCAGTATGGAGAGGAGCCTGGTGGAGCGGACGCTGCTCTGGCCACCGCCGTCATGAAGCAGAGCAGAGATGAGAAATTCGGAGGAAGTCACTCTGGGCTTGGGACCATGGCTGCAGGACGTCCACAGGCTCGTGGAATCCGTGCTAAGAGCTCAGCTCTCTCAGCAGCTGTCTTTACCCTTAGCGCGAAATCTTCCAAATGCTGTTTCATGTTGCCCGGGAGAAAGCAAAGTTAAAAATTCAAAATTTAAACGGTGCTATTTCGCTCCTTCATTTTACGATGCTTTCTCAAAACCCTGAGCAACAAGCTTCCCTTGGATTTAGTTATTCTGAAATTCATCACATGGATTGTAACATACTTTTTTAAGATTCATAATCTATTATCAAGTGATGCTTTATAAGAAGGGAAGAAGTAAGCATGTATTTTTCAAGCAGGCACAGATTTTAAATCTTCATTTTTTAATTTCTACTTTATAGAATGTTCTTTACCTTTTCCTGGTGACATTTAAAAACTGGAAACATTTAAAAACTTAGATGCAGCATAATAAGCTTATATTTTAATACTACATTAAATGTTTACGTGAATTTGAAAATTGTGCATATTGTATGAAAAGGAATTGGAGGGGTCTTGGAAAGTTGTGTAAATGTGTTGACACAACATATTTGATATTATATTTTTCTTTTCAATTATAACTAGAATTAATAAAGTAATTATACATTGATAGATTTTTTTATTGAATGAATTGCTATTTGTATCTCAGAAGGGCGTTTTGAACTTTTAAGAAAGGGAACAGTGCAGTCTGAAGGTATAACAAAAATGCCTGAAGATACTGAACAGTGTTGAATTGCAAGGTAGCATTTTTGATGTATTACAATTTCCATTCTTCTGGTTTTTTAGAGCATAGAAGTCTCCATCTGCAGAATTACAAAGGGCAGTTATTGTAATACTGAAAGTATTTCTGTTTTCAAATTTTGAATCTTACTCTCCAAATCTGTACCATACAAAGCTACGTATTTAACAATGAAATTACTATACAAATGAAATAACTTTCTTTGTAGCATGATAAAAGAGCTTGATGTTCTGAGTTGTTCGGAATTGTGAGTTTCTGATCATATATTAATGAGGTAGATTGAGTAGTAGTACTCATGTGGAAAGGAGTAATTTCCACAAAATACAGAGATAAATATTAAAGAGATTCATTTATCAAGAACATGATGGTGTAGAAAATCAATGTAGTCTTTTTTCTTTTATTAGAAATAAAATAATTTTACAATACAGTATATGTAAATCCAAAAACAAATCTCATTAATTAAACTAATTAATGTAATTCATTGACAAAAATTGTTAAATTATAATTGTTTGTTTACTTATTTTAATACTAGGCAGTGCATATTTAATACTTGATAACTTTTATCTTTGGAACATTGCCTAAAATTTTGGCAATATGAGATTTACAAGCAAGAGCTTGTTTCACATTTATATTTATATTTATAGCATTCATCTTAGTGGGCAGAATGAAATAGGAGAGAATATATGTAGAAAAATGTATGAATGTTATTTATTAAAATGAACTGGGTCAGACTTAATATTCAGATTTATATAATTCTTTAAAAATATATAGAATAACAGAATATCTTTGTTGTTATTTCTGTTTAGTAAGATTTAAGATTTCCTGACTTCCTTGATATTTATTAGTTTTGCAATATAATCCAGTTCTCTTTATGCACACATCTGAAAATTCTTTTTCCTTATCCTGGTCTGTAATACTTATAAATTTATTGAGAAGAAACTTTTGATTTCATTACATTCTGATGTTGTTTGAGGACAACATTGTTTAAATCCTTTCTAATTGTTTCAAAAGTTGTAGATCAGGCAATTAGAAGTAAAACATCTGTGTATCTGTACCATACAATACTGGAAAGATTCATTTTCTTAATCTATTGCTGTCATATCATATAAATAGGCTAGAGTTTATCTGTGATAAATACACTCTGTTTAATGCAATGGTACAGTCCCTTAATTTGAGTACCTAGCATTGTGTCAGCCCAAAGTTCCTGCTGCTGATTTAATTAGCTAAAGCTTCATGTTAATCACTTTGCAATTAAACTTTTGGAGTCTCACATTGAAAAAATATAATCCTTTCAGAAAACAAAAAAATTAAAATGAGCTTGGTAATAAAAGTAATTTGCATTTTTTGCAAATGTGTTAAACTGCTGATGAATTATTCAACACTTGGTGTTAGTTCTGCAGACTTAATGAGCCTCCCTAATTTGACTTCCATATAAAATTATAAATTTTGTTCCACATTTATGAATTGAAAAACATTCATTAGCAAAATACATTCATCAATGTACTATATGTTGTTAATAAGAGAAGCTTTTAAAAAATTTTGGCAAGAAATATGTTCTAATACTATAAGCAAGATTCTTTTCCATGATAAAAATTGTTTATTATTCATTTTACTACAATGTAATTATATACATATCAAGAGCAATATATAAGTAAAATTTACTGGTTTTTTGTTACAATGATTTTGTAACAAAATATGACTATGATTTCTCATAGTCCTGCAACTATTTTTATGAACCTCAGAATTTAGTGACACAGTTCAACTAATGATAGCAACTAGATTCCTAGATGTACAAAGCTTAGTTTTATAATTGTTCTTCCAAAGGAAAGCACTTCTCAACCCTTGTGTGTGTACGTATTTCCCAGCAAAAATAACAGTTATACCCATTTATCATTGAATAAATTTTCATTAAATTAGACAAACAAGAACAAAAATTATTATACCTTTTAGTCCTTATTTACACTTTCAGTTTCTCATACCAGGGAAAGTTTTCAGTATTTATACGTGTGTTCTATTTATTTCACTTAAGAGTAAGGCCTCAATGTGCATCCATTTAGCTATAAATGTCTCCAATTTCTCATTCTTTTATGGCTAAGTAGTACTCCATTTTATAAAAAGCCACATCTTTATCCAGTTTCCAGTTGATGGGCATGTGGGCTGTTTCTAAGCTTTAGCTATTACAAACTGATGCTAGTATGAACATGGGTGCACATATATCGCTGTGGTAAGATTCTTTTAATTCTTTGGGGAAGATACCGAGCAGGGGAATAGCTGGGTCAAATGGGACTTCCAATCCTAGTTTTTTGAAGTATCGCCACACTGATTTCCACAGTGGTTGCACCAGTCTACACTCCCACCAACAGTGGAGCAGGGTTCCTTTTTTCCCACAGCCCCACCAGCATTTGTTATTGGTTGACTTCATGGTAGCAGCTGTTCTTTAAGTCTTTGTAAATGGGGGGGGGGTGTTGAAGGGAGGACAGGGGAATGGGGAAAAAAATAAGAACCAAGATAGATTACATAAAGGTACAAATTTCCAATCATGAATGTTACTATATTGTATACCTAAAATGTGTACCAATAAAATAAATTTTAAAGAACAAAAATTTAAAAACAAATCATTGATCCTGATTTGTAGGTTCCAGAAACCTCTGTAATGCATTAACTTCAACATATGCACTAATAATCTTCAGAGATAGGGAAATATTTGCTAACCTTTATTGAGCATTTACTCCATATTTGACTTAATCGGTGTTCTTTATACACATTTCTTATTTAATAGGTATGAAACCCAATGTTAGGGTAAGTTGCTGTTGTACTCTCTCAGGAGAGAACTGAGGCTTGGAAGTTTGCATCACTTCCCCTAATAGTCATGTGGCCACTGGAGGAGCAGATATATATTTGAGTCCTGTTTAGTCTGATTGAAGACGCATGCAGGTAACTCCTAGGCACTATCTTCTGAACTTGCTGGACACGTTTCCTTTTGAGCCTCAGCCATTGTTCTATTTTGAGCAGTTTTACTTTGAGTAGGAATTCTTCTACCATATAATCTTTATGATGTAGTTCATAAAAGAATTAAGCAAGTTCTGATTTCTCCTACCAGGAACAATGCTGGTCCTCTAGCACATCAATGAATTGTAGTTTATTTCTATATATAAAAAGTGTTTTGTTCTCTTTACTTTTTCAAGACTTCCCTTTTTGCTCTGATAAATGGAATGCACCCTCACAAATTGGTGTTCTAAATTTCTTACTAAGAACCTAATTAAATGACTGATATGTTAAAAAAGAAAGACTCGTTTCCATATGTGTTTTAGGCAGATAGTAATCACAGTTTTTAAAAAAGAAAGATTTACGCTTATTGGAAATTACTTGTTTTCTTGCCAAAAGAGAGTTTGAGAGAAAGTTGGAAATATAAAACCCATAGGAAGTAGGAGGATATATGTTTTACATTTTACTGCAAAATTTAGATTTAGGATTTTCTAAAACATACTATACTTGGCAAAATTTCTTCTATTTTCACTTTCTATTTTCTTTTATTTTTTATATAAAATAAAAATTAATTATCTCAAGTTTGCACATAATAGATCCTCAATAAATATTGGTGTCTTTCAGCCTTTACTTGAAAATTTGTAAATGGAGTCCATTGACAATGCATGCAATTACTACTTTGCTTAGCTAATGAAATTTGCAGCTATTATTCATTACAAGGTCTAGAAAAAAATACGTGCATCTGATTCTAACAGATGGTTTTGTTTTATTTTGTTTGTTTAGTGCCAAATTGGTGATTCATAAGTTTTCAAAAAATATTTTCTCATATTTATTGAATCTTATATAGAGAGTTATTTTATGAGTTAGTAAATGAAAATAATTATCTCTGCAATGAAGAGGAAATAAGAATATAGGGAAATAGGCCAGATACATGGAGTGGGTTTATATTTTGGGCAGGAATCTGATGGGATGATCTGATGGAGTATGTGCAGTCATGTCTCAGACTAGAGATTATCAGAGTCATTTCGGGCATTTTCTGCATGCAGGCAACTCTTGCCCCCCCCCCGCCTTCTTTCCTACTCTTCTGAAGAATTTTCTAGTGATTTTATAATATAAACATTATGTATAGATACAGCTATATCGTAGGGCTACTTTTACTCATTTCAGGGTTAAGGATAAGAAAATAATGTGACTGCTCTGGCCATCGTTAGGAAACATATTATGCTCTGTTGGCTCATTTTCTGCTCAGCCAACAAGCTCTGTCCATTTTCCACAGAGATCGGGACTCTGAATAGAAGCACATAGGTTCAGAGCAGAGCCACTGGGAGAGGGCTGAGACCTGACCGATGCTATCAGGTGGTGAATCCTGTCACTCATGCCATCAGATACTTTATTTTAATGTTAATATTCTAAGTAAGCAAAGAAGACCAGTCGGGACACTGTGTTTAACACATCTACACCACCTGAAATTTCGAGTAAGAAACGTAGGCTTTATCTTTTTTTCATCTTCAGACTTACTTAGAAAATATTAAAGCAGACTGTAACATTAAGAAACATCAGAGAGGATCAAGGTCAGCCCTGCCATGAAATTATTTGCTGTTGTTTTTAAATCAAAATATGTGTATTGTATTTAATAATATGATACATTTAACTGAAGTGTTCTGAGACAGTCACTGAGAATGAGAGGGGAAAAGGGAAAGCTACTTACAGATGTTTGCCAGTGTACTCTGTCTTCATCTTAGACCAGCACCTCTCCCTTCCATGGGTCCTCAGTAACTCCGTGTGTCCCAAAAGGAAACTCAGGACCTTTGCATTCAAGAATCCTCAGGAGAAGGTGCATGGAGCGTGGCTTAAAAGATGAAAATTCTCACTTCACTCAAAGCCTTAACCTTGCAGATTCCATGTCCCATGTATCAAGGAATTCTGCATCAGGACTTCATGAGGCCCAGGGTGCAAGGAAGGTACTCTCTCCCCAGGAATTCAGAAAGCATCTAAGCATTATTCAAAGAGTAGGAAAATAGAAAGAAATAAAAAGAAGCAAAACTGCTTGATCACATGGAGGTTACATTCTGATAGGGGAGCTAGCAAGTCAGTATTATAAATAATTATCATGTACAGCATGTGTGAATTTTCCAGGGAAAGACCAAGTGGGTGGTAATTTTAGAGAACATTATTAAGGAAGGTCAAGGGATACTTTGCTTTCAAATTACTCTTATTATGCCCTAGACACTTAGAGATAAGTTTGTGGACAAAATAAATTATTGCCATTTTGCAGTAATCCGCATTTGGAAACTGCTCAGTTGGATATTGAAAGTTCCCCCAAACATCTTTCTGTTAGGATTGGTCTTCAGGGTAATGCTCTTGGGGAGTGGTGAAGCTTGTGGAAGATGTGGCCTTTTGACCTTTAATCTTGATATGCCAAGCTCCTTGGATCCAGAAATGCCTAACAGGTTAGCAGAGCATGCTCCGGGTGTGTGTGTGGGACACGGAGATGTGCTATGATATATCATCCCTAGTATGGCCTTCTTGGGCATTGTTTCCATGCTCTGCTTCCCACTCACCAAGAACTAAGAAACTGTGTTCCTCCTGCCCTACTACCATCAGGTTTCTACCATGAACACAGCTTACAATGGACTGAATCTCCTGAAACTGGGAGCTAAATTAAATTTTTCTCCTTTACATCGTGGGTGTCTAGTATCATGTCTCAGAGACAGGAAAGTTGAATAATATAGAAGTTTTAGATGTCTGCCCTTGAAGGAGATTTTGTGACTCCAGCCCATCCATCTTCCGCTCTTGCTTACTGGCCATGGTCCGATTATTTGTTTTACTACGTACTTCCCACCATGGCATGGCTGTCCAGCACAACCACGAAACCCACAGCAGTAAGTGTGGCCTATCAGACTGGAGCCTCCACAGTTGTGAGCCAGAATAAACCTTTTCCCTTTTCCAATGAACCATATCAGGTATTTTCTTACAGTGATACAAAACTAAAGCCGGCTGATAGTACGGGTGCTGTTGAATAAAGCTATACTGATGATGTGGAAGAGCTTTCAGAATAGGCTTATGGGATGAGACTGGAAGAGTTTGGAAGAGCATGCTAAAGAAAACCAAAAATGCTGTTACTGTAGCTTAAGTGGTAATTATGGTGGAGGATCAGAAGACCAACATGCTGATAGAAATGTGGAAAATAAAGGCTGTAGTGATGGCTCTCAGATGCAAATGAGGATCCTATTGGAAAGTGAATTAAACTTGCTACACTGGCAAAGAATGTTAGTTCCATTTTGTTCATTCCTTCAGACTTTGTGGGAAAATGAGCTGAAAGGTCATGGACTAGTTATTTTAGAGGATATTTCAAGACAGCAAACCATTCAGAAAGCAGCATGGTTCTTACTAGATGCTTTTAGTTAACTCAACAGTAAGAATCAAGAGCAAAGTGAAACAGAGCAGAAAGTTGGGGAAATTTATACCTGGATCAGAAAAAGAGTACCAGTATGGTACTGCCAAAGAGGATATGGTTTCTAGCACTGATAACAGCAGCCAAGTGTTTTCCACCACAAAAATAAGAACGATGCTTCCAGGACATCTCAGAAATGTCCAAGGCCATTCCCCAAGCTCAATAATGTAAAAATGCTAATTTACTTAAGAGATGTAACAAGGCAGAATCATTTCAAAAGATTATGCACTGTGTGATCAGGACTACCTCAGGATTTTTGTGTGTGTGTGTGGTAGTCAGTCTGAGATAACTGTAGCCATGCTTCCATAATTCAAGTGGGTCCAGGTATACCTCACACCAGTGGAAACCTTTGTGTAATTCATTTGATGCTGGTTTGGGAGGTGTGTCGAACCCAAGAGCTGTAAGTCATGGCAGTTTCCATTGAGATTTCAAGGAAAAACCTAGGGGACCAGGAAATGGGTGGTAGGATCTCAGTCCCTATAATTAGCCCCAGACTTGGCTATGCGTGGGGCTATGAAAGAAAACCAAAGCTGCAATGAAGAAAGAAATACTAGACCTGAGGAATGACTTCCAAGGGAAACTCCAGGAAGTGACCAAAACCTGCCCAAGAGAGTAGCCAGCTGGACCACATCTAGCAAGGATGTCCGGGTGGAATTACTCAAGCTCATGGGAGCCCACATTTTATGTCCTGGACAGAGGGTGTCCAGACTTAATTTTGATTCACTGCATTTCCATATTGCTTTGGACTGATCCATTCTTACCATTATCCTACTCCTTGATTTGAAATATGAATGTTTACCCTGTGCTTGTCCAACATTGCATCTGGGAAATATGTGTCTTTTCTTCTATTGTTTACAGGGACTCACAACTGAGTTTCCATGGAATCTCAGAGGAGTCATTAGACTTGGACTTTTTAGCTATGCTGAAATACTTAATGCTTTGAGGACTGTTGGTTGTGGAGTCAGTGTATTTCGCTGTGAACCCAACGTGAAACTTTGGAACCCAGGGACAGAGTGCTGTAGAACTGTCCTTGTTTTCAAAGCTTAGCATGCCAGGCAGTGCTTTTGCAAGGTGTGGGATTGTTGGAAAGTTGTTTCTTGTTAGAGATCCTTAAGGCACTGAAGATGAACCCCAAAGTAGATTCTGGAACTCCTCTAGTCTTGCTGTTTGGCATTCTGACTCTACCACATGCTTCCCTGTTGCCCTCCAGCACCAGCCTGTGGCCAGAGTCCACAGGATCTTGGATTACAAGTTTCAAATTTGTGAGTCAGAATCAATGGTTGTGGCTGATTAATAGAAAGTTAACATAGATTCTAACCTCAAGACTTGTCTGCAATGATTATATTAAATTTGTCAGCATTGCATCTGCCCTACAGCATCCCGGAAACCTCATAATCTCTATGATGTTATCTTCAACTCCACCTCCACCATGACATAGTCACTTGTTAATCTAAATTCTGGCATGATATTCAATTGTCCTTCAGTATTTGTGAAGTCTGAAAGTTGTTCCTTGTATTTGATTCATACAATCATTGTGCTGAAATTGACAACCATTTATTTCCATTCACTAAAAGTGAAAACAGCTGGCCACTTTCCATTCTGTAATCATACATTTGACGTACTGCTTTCCTAAGTGGTTAAGTATAGACAAATGACTTAATACCTCCCAATCAAATGGAGACTCCTCAGTCATGTTTTGTTGCAGTAGTGACCTTTTCACAGTTCTCTAGATCTCCTAAAAGAAGGTGCCAAATTCTTCATTTTAATAGTGTGTGTGTGTGTGTGTGTGTGTGTGTGTGAGAGAGAGAGAGAGAGAGAGAGACAGAGAGACAGAGAGACAGAGAGACAGAGAGACAGAGAGAGACCGGCAGGCAGGCAGGCAGGCAGAGATCCTTGGTGATCCTTACTGGTCACGATTTCACAAAGATGAAAATAGCCCTAAAATAAAGAAAACCTCCAGAGAACTTAAAGGACAAAAAATTACAATTGAGAAGACCAAGAAAAGAAATAATATTTGATCAGATCATAACTGACCAGTAACTTCAAAACCACATTTAGAGTTTTGGATAGAAATCCATATATATGTTGTTTGCAAAAAAACCTAAAAGAGCCAAGTACAGACACCAGGGCCCCTGTGTGCTCTAGCTCCATCTGCCAGGCAGCTCTGTGAAGTAGGTATCATTACTGCTCATCACTGGTGAGAACTTAACTGTCTCAAGCTAGTACCCAGCCATTGTCAGAGCCTGCGCTTGAAATCTAGTGACTGTGCCTGTGGTCAGTGGTTACTTGGAGGACAGATACTCTCTTTATGTAGTCTAAGTGCTGTAAAATTATAAATGCAGCATAAATATGGATAAATGTAGGGAAAAAAAGAAAACATGCAGACCTTTTCCTTTTCGTATTGTGTTCAGTGTTTGTTGACTGACTTGCCTATCTTGAAACGGAGTAGAAATACTTCACAAATTCTCTTTCTGATAATGAGTTCTGGTCCACACACCCAGTAACACCGAATGTGGCTGGACTTAGCTCCCTGCCATCAGCCAGAATTGAGGATGGAGGTTTGCTTATGAATCAATAACCTGTGTCAGGTCCAAATTAAATTTTGTTGTGTTAGTTTCTTGAGTCATCACTTTATGTCTCACTGCTTTGCTTAAATCAACAGCGATTTTTCCATCCAAGCTTTTTCTCCCTCTTCAGGCTCATATATACACATTGAGACCTTTTGTTTATCATGTGCCTTTCTAAAAAAAGTAGCATAGATTTCTCTTCTTAAATTGAAAATACTTCTTCTAAAAAATAAAATTTCTGTTCTTCTGTGTTCCTTGGCATAGGTTGCATAAAAGTTCTTGGAAATACCTCCAGGCGGATGACTATGGTCCTCCCACGGCTATGAGAGGAATCCTGCGCTGTAAGGGGGCCTCTTAGATGTAGCCTGTGCTGCTCAGGGGTACTCTTACTCGCACAAGAGGATGAGCATTGCGGTGCGGCTTCAGAATCACATTTTTAGTTCAGATAGATAATGAAGACAAAAAGAGCCAATTATGCTTAGTCATATCCAAGCAGAGAGACATGAACTACAGAAAAACTTTCAGTACATTAAAGAAATCAAACTAAAGCCTGTATAATCAGGAAAAGCTACATTTTCATTTTGTAAAACCATGCCTAGCAATTCAACAATAGTAGCTGTCATTATCCATCTTTTTCCTGTTCAAATACCTTTTGTGTAGATGCAAAGAGAATAGAAGAACCCAGAGACTTAAGGTCGGAAAAGAGGCCAGGCTTTCAAAGTGAATTCTCTGCATTTTCTGTAGAAATAGAAAAACCAATCAGCAAAAGCTCACATGTTCCAGCATGGTCAGCGGCAGCAATGCTTCCAACCTCTTCCTTTCCAGTTTCAAACACAAATTCATACACCATTGCCCTCCCTCACATGGGCTTTCTGCCTGGGAAGCTGGTGTACGTCTACTTTTTCTTTTCCAAAGTTGTTTTTATTTATAAAATTCACATACACATTTGCTTTCCCAGAAGGCATTTTAAGAGTTTGATTTTCTGATTAAGTTCTAAGAAAAATATATTTTTCTCCTTAGGGAAAACAAGGATCTTTTTATGGGTGGATTCTGACTCCCTTCCCATAAGTGTATTATTTTGGTTTCAGTTACCTGAACTTCAAAAAAGAAACAACAATTGGAAACTTGTGAACTTTTAAATATTGATTTGTTTTCTTTTTTCATAAAAGCTGTCTGTGTTTTCTATCTTTACCGTACAGTACTTCACTTTGAATTAGGCAGGAAGCCACGAGTGAACAAAGCACGATGAAACCAGTGTAAAATTCAAATGTTCAAAAATCACAAAAAATTGTCATTCCTAAAAAACCCAACTTGTATTGTGTATATAGGAAAACTGAATTACAAAAATTTAGGGGGGCATACTTCTTTTTAATTTATTTTTTTAAATGTTGGAAATGTCAGATCAGATTCTTTCTTACTAGATTTCAGCCACTGTTGGCATTAAAATTAATATATATGTGGAGTTGGAACTTCATTGGTATCAGTGCTTCTTCTCTTGTAAAGCTAATGCATGCATAAGAAAGTATTTGGCTGTGATGACTTCCCTAATATACTTTAGAGGAATGAATGGAGGAATTTCACTGTGTCATGAAATGAACAATTGCTATCATGACTCTTTCTTGCAGAGTGAGCTTAATGGACATAATATATTTAGAGTCTTATTCTTTTGTTTTTATCGTATAATTCAGTTCTCCTAAACCAGAATCTCTACTTGGATTCCAATATATTTTGTCTCCATGCTGTCCTTGACAGTTTGCATGAACTATTTCTCTTGTCAGGACCCAGGGAATCATGAAATGAGGTAATTTTGTATTATACAGAGGATAATCAGGTGATAGTTTTGCCCAAATAACCACCTCAGAGTTTGGTACTTGGGACTATTTTTCTAGGAGCAAGCAGTATTCAAGGAGAGAGAGAGAGAGAGAGAGAGAGAGAGAGAGAGAGAGAGAGAGAGAGACACGGAGGGTGGGAGGGAGGGGGAGAAGAGACTTTTTTCCCTAGTCTTCTGATTCTTACAGAAACTGTGCGAGCATCGTGCTTCATTGTCTATCCCCTTTATAATTCTTGGTACTGAAGATCGTATTCTCTTTCAATTTCATGAAGCCAGCTGTAAAATAAAGCAGTATGAATGATACTGGATATAATATGAATGGCTTTGGAAAGTAAAACCAGCTTTTGAAGAGTCTGTATTCACTGTTCATTGAGTATTTTATTGCTATCTGACACTGAATGTAATACTCTACCTTTTGGAGATTCTCAGCCTAGACACACTACTTACGTAAAATACAATAAATATGATCAAGGCAAGAACCCATGGGAATTCAGAGGAGTAAACAGTCCTTGTTGTGTAGATGTGCCACACAGGTGCTGCCAGGTGCTCCATGAATGCTGGGCATTGTAAGTCCACTTATATTTCTCCAGGAATGGAATAGAGGGCATTCAACACAGATGACCACCTAACACATAGCAAAACACAAAACATTTCATCGTTGTATGATGGAGGCCATGTTTGGACTTTACTTTTTTAAACACTTGTGGATTTATTTTTTGCTTTTTACTTATATTTAATAAATTTATTTACAACTTTACATTTTTGTTTTTGGCTTCAGATTTTATTCCAGTCATTTACTTTGCCATGAAGACAGTAGACCCACTTTTTATGAGATGACTCAGCATTCGTTCCTTAATTGTCTCTGTCAGCTTTTCCTCCTGGGTTACACAGTCTATACAGATCTGGGGCGAAGCATGGAAGGAGGAAGCGCCAGAGCCTCCTGTTAACCAAGAGCAGTGTCAGAGTTTTCCTAACCCCCCTAATCCCGAGATTGGCAGCGATGCGAGGTCTGAGCGTTCAAATGGTGCCTTCCATTACATGACTATTTAAAGATGTCAGGAGCACTGGATTTTTTTCTAATTAAAAGGTTGTTGCCAGACAATGTGGAGGGCAAAAGGGAAAAGAATAACTTTGGAGGAAGGAAACTGGATTCATAATGGGTCTGTAATGACCATGGGTAAGACCCTTAAGCCAACAGAGAAGTGGCCCAGGCTACTGGCCATCTCCTAGTCCCGGATGTAGGCTCGCTTAACAACAAACACATAAATGAATAATTTTTTCCTAGAAAAGTTCATATTCTAAAAGAAGGATAATAATACTAATATCAAGAATAACTCCTTTGTGCTCAGGATTTATGGGATTCCAGCCTTCCTTAATCATCATTTTACATTATTTTTCTCATCGATTCCTGTAATTCCTTGAGGGGAAAACTGAGCCCTACCCAGGTAAAGTGACCTCTAAGAAGCCTACAGTCAAAGAAGATGGACATTCAAGCCACACAGTCACATTCTTCTTGCTTCTAAATACACATAGTGTCTGTTTCTTAGCTGTCTGAATCATCAGCTGGAGTTGAAGTAGCACGCAGCCCTGCCATCCTCTTGCTGGTCCTCTGTATCTCTGAGCCAAGCTGATTACCTTGCCCTCTTGGCCAGTTCGTTCTCCACCCTGCTTCATAGAAATAAATTTCTCCAGACAGAAATTTGAAGAACCCAGAGTGCCCTAGTCTTGAGCTTGCCATCTGATTAAGGGCTGGGGTTATTCTGTTGCTTTCTAGTCATTCCCAAGTCTCTTGTTATCACCACAGACACCTGCATTTTCTGTGGCTGTGTTTAAGATCTCAGTGTCCCCTGGCCTTTCTTTCCTCCACGAACTGTTTTGAGATTCTCATTCCGTGCGGTGTTGCAGGATCCTTGTCTCTCTTTCACAAAGTTGTTCTGAGCATGAATGAGATGATGTGTTTGAAAATGCAAAAAATTATTAGGACTCCTAATTTCCTCCTAGAGGAAAATAATTAGGACTGAGCTGGATTCTCTCTACAGTTCCTATAGCTAAGAGATTCTGCTATCTATGACTTATTAACTTGCTTTTCAAATATAAGGTACTCTTGTCATTGAACTGCAAATATCACATTGTGGAGGCTGATTCCAATAGGCATTTTAGGAACAAACAAACAAAAAGAGATAAAATGCACTCAAAGAAATTTAAAGGACTCTGTATTAATTCTGGTTAAACAAGCTCTTAGCCTATGCTGTTTTAAAAAGCTGTCTTCCCATTTTCTTTTGTGCAAATTAGAGATGTAATTGTATCTTAGTATTAAAAATGATAGGTCACTGCTTGCAGTTATATATGACTTAAAAATTCTTCCTCCTTGCTTCGCATGACCTTGACACGTGGCTTCATTTTTTTTCAATTTGGCTTATAATTGGATGTGGAACAAGAACCTTTGTGGCTCCTCTAATCTCAAAGTGGACACGTTTAAAGCAAATACTGAATCTTGGGGATGAAATGACAGCAGCCATGTTCACCACTAAAGTAATTGGAGTCTGAAAAATAAAGTTGAATGTTTTCTTGTATTTTTTAGTTTTCTAGTTAAAATTGTCAGTACATGGGCTATTTTAGTTTGATTTATGTGCATTTGTAATTTTCTAGTTTCTCTTTGATTCACAAGCATAAAACTTTGCACCTCTGATATGTCCTCTTGGAATTCAGTCTTGAATGAGGACATGTGAACGTTTCATAAACTATTTCAGTGGAATCATTGCACTCCTTCAAATCAGTACTCACATGTGACCAACTATAGCAAAATATAAGCCTGACAGCTCTGTTCATCATTCCTAATATAGTGATATAGCAACTGCTTATTCAAACATCTGAATTTCTTTACCTAGTGATAGTATTTTATGGCATGACACCAATTCCAAAAATACACTTGATCTTAGCCAAAGGGCCGAGAAGCAATCCATTCAAAAATACTAGTTGAATTTTTATTAATATTTTCATTGAAATTTATATTAATGACTCTTACGAGTTTATGTTAGGATAGAGGTAAACCAGAGTGGTTTAACAGGTTTTCCCCAATTTATAAAGATTGAATCTTTTCCTCTTTATAAACTGCCATTTGAAAAATATCATTAAAATGTCCTTTTAAATATGTGTCACTTTTTTGTTAAATATAAATATTTTTAAGTTAGCATTTCAAAGTGATAATGCATGTCAAGTAGGAAATACATTACCATTTCCTTGCTATCTAAAATTAACCCCAAGGTACCTGTTTTCCTCCTTTGAATGCCTGAGGTGCCACTTTACCTAGTTTTTGGCATGAATTACATGGGATGCGTTCTTTCGTAACATTTCTTCTTTGGAAAATGCACAGATCTGACATGTAAGAAATACTAATAACACTGTCTTTGGATTACGTCTCTAATATGTGTTCTCTTAAAGAAATTTACACTATATTAAGTCTTCAAAGCTCTGCACTTTTTTTACCAAGAGAGGAGACTAAAGTGGCGAATGGACAAGGGCTTGAGCGAGGTCACCCACCCACCGAGTGAGGGGCTGAGCTGCAGTCTGCTGGTCGGTGTTTTCCCAACCCATGACCCGGACACTTTCTGTCCAGGACTTCCACATTTCCAGGTTGGGACATCTGTGTGCCCAGTGACCGTCTCCATGGCTTATTTCTGAAGTTGCAACATAGAATGTCTGTTACAATGGCCATTTTTCTGATTGACTTTTTACTTTTTTAAATGTTGGTTGTATTGCTTGCCTTACATAATGATTATATTCCTCTTAGGGAGAGGGTCCGTGTACGTACCACCCAGGCAGATAAATACAACTTAAACTCTTATAGTGAGACACTGTAGTTCCAATAGGCTTCCGAACCAGCTGTGCTCAGATTCTGACTTTGCCTTTCAGTTTGCTGCATGAAGTGAGATAAATATGGAAATTCTTAAACCCAGAGCATGGCTGCAGTTTTGAACCTGTATTATGACCCATAGCGAGTCATATGTAAATTCTCAGAATTACTATTTTGCCACCTGAGAACAGTGAAGATAATAACATGTGAATACCATTCGACGATGCTTACTGTATTCACCTCCAAGTCAGGCTGTGCTCTACAGAGGTGTGGCACTCAGTAAAATGAGAATACATTTTAAAAATATCTATTTCTAAGGTAGTCTCTAACATATTCCAATAATTATTATTCGAGGAGCATTGTTCTTGAATTAAAAGCACATGCCTTCAAGTTTTCGTGGCAGTCCATTTCCACCATTGTGACTGTTTTGCGGGATACTCATTTATTCGATCTTGTGCAGACTAGTGAAGAGCCACTGGGGGAGATGAACCTCACAGGGAGGCTGCTGACAGGCAATGGAAGAGCCCACCAGTGCACATTCTACATCCTCTTACCTTGCACCTGACAGCACTCTTCCTGGAGAATTGTATTGGTTTTACTCTAAGTAAACAATAGCTATTTTAATTGCACTATTCTGCCACCATGTTTGAATTTCACCATGCCCGACAAGAGGCATTTCTAATATGCCATGCTGTAATTCTCTCAGCATTTCTCTCAATCAGACCTGCTCTTTTCATGAATCATAGTAATTAGAATTGGAAGAGCATTTCACATTTAATTTAGATTTTGATTTTTCGACAAGTTTCTAGCAGGAGTACTGGAAGCATTTAAATAGTTTTAAATGAAATTGTTTGTTTAAGAATCAACACAAATGTGAACAAAAGCATGTGGTATAATGATTAAGAGAAACTCATGTTTGGGATATTTTAGTTTTATATATTCGTCAGTTCTCATCGTCTTAACATGACTGCCAATATTACAAGTGACCTAAAATATATCTGGAAGGTTTTTTCTAGACTCGCTTGTTATCCTCGAATATTCCTCTGAATGCTAAATGCTAGCAGGAGTCATCTTTGCAGTACAACCTGTGCATCCTTACTGAAGGCATCGGAAGGTGTGGGGACAGGAAGTGTTGCCTGGTGTTGCTCTCCTGATTGAAAGAGAGCACATTCGAAATAACCTGAATCTGTTGGCCATAGAAATCTTACCTACTGTGAGAAAAGGGTAGTGAAATATTCCTTTTAAATCCCAGAAGAATATAGTAAGAGGGTTAGGCAAACTGAAATTGCAGAGAAAAGACACCAGTCTTTTAGGAGAATATTTTGCACCTTTAAGAATAGAATCCGTGATAGATATCTATCCATGATGCCATTATATGATTGTTAGACAGACTTACAGGATTATTTCACCATTCCCCTATTCACACCATGTTCTTGTCTATTATTTCCATATATGCTATTTCTGAAATGCTTTATCATCATTGATTCTTCATTTCCATACATCTTGTGTATGTGCTATTTCCTTTGGAGCCTTACACACTGAATTGAACTTTGACTTTAAGTGAAAACAAATTTTCCTGTTACAAATCTCAAAGTACTTCATCTCAGTCTTTCCCATAGCATTTTTATCATTCTCTGTCTTACTTTATAAGTATCTTGCATTGTAAGTGCAGTTTCTAATTACAAAATTTTGGTATCATGCATATTATTTTTATTATTTTAAGGTGAGTAACACACTGCCCTCAGAATACCCTTTTAATGAATTCTCATAATTCTTTTTGTTGAGTGGATTCAGTTGGTTAGTTCTTCCTTAGGGTATCTCAAGAGGTGTAGAACCACAAAGATTTTTAATTAAATAACTTTGGATGTGACATATTATCTCTTTAGCTTCATAATATAAGTCATGAAAACCCAGCTCCTATTTAAGAGAAAGGGAATGAAACCCCACTTGAAAAAAATACTGTGTTTCATTGCAGTGGAAATTTTGAAATGGGAGATATTGTTGTATTCATCTTTGGAAGATAAATCTTGTCAAACCATATGTTGCATGGTCTTGCAGAAGAAGATTGAATCCACTTTTCCATTGCCACTCTATATGTTGGCCAGAATTCTTCTCACTTAGTAGATTCTTGATGCATAAAAGTGAAAACAAGATATACCTTTATTTTAAATTTATTATTAATTCTTGCTTGAAAAATCATTATATGCAATTTATTTGACTAGGATTACACTCTAATTGATGTAGTTGAAACTGCCAAATCTGAATTAGTACTAAAAGATAGCAAAAGAGAAAATGTCTTAGAGAAAATCCATGCTGTTTTACCAAGATCAATGCTGAGCACTTTTCAGCCCATTAATGATTCCAGATTGCAGTTGGTGTTTTTACAGAGACATGGGCAGTGTTTGGAGATGCAGTAACCAATAACAGTGCTGGCAAATATGAATTATTTTATGCATCTACAACTACAAGAGTCAATAAAAATTAAATAAGGAGCCTCTATTTCGGCTGTAGCATTTACCTTCTCACTTTGGGCACCATGAAGGCGAACATACAAGTGTGGATCACAATATACAGTGATTGTTTAATTCTAAAAAAGTTATTATAGTAAAGGACACATTAACATTAATCCCCTCAAAATACACCTTCTTATTGTGAAAACCCTCATTGATCGTTCTTGCCACTTTCTGAAGCGGTTCTGCAAGTCTTCTCTCATGGGCATCTTTAGGAGTTATGATCCAAAATGTGGTGAATGCTGCTGCCGAGTGCTCTCCAGCAAAAAGGTAGAGTCTAGAAAACATGAGATTTGTCCTTCTCATCCACATTATTCCCTTAAGCCATGTGACTTCTGGCTCTTATTCAAAGTCAAAATGACCTTGGAAAGTGACCGTTTTTACTTCACTCAGGACACCGAAGCAGCCACAACAATGCAACTAAAGACAATCAGCTAAGAGGGCTTCCAGATCTGCATCAGAAAGTGGCAACAAAAATGGGATAAGTGTTTACAATTTTTAAATGTAAATATGCACTGTAGTTTTCAGTTTCCCAGCAAGATGACATCATGCAGATGAACAGCCTTATTCTCTTTCACTTTTCCTTAAGTATGTTATACTCTTTTCCTTAATGAGCTGTAATAAATGCAAACAAAATTCTTCCCATAAAATTTTACTTATTTCTCATTTATTCACTACCATATCATGTGTTAAGCTCTCTAAGAAGAGTCCCTACCTGGACACTGACTTCCATGAGTGAACACAGGTATTTGTCATCTACTGCTCAGGTTTCAGGTGTCTTACAGATCCTTAAAAATTAGCGTTCAGGGAGAGGCAAAGCAGTGCTTCCCAGACTGTAGCATCGAGGCTCTTTTAATCTCTGTCAGTACTTAGGCCCAATTCTACGAGATTCTCCCAAAGGTGGCGGTCACAGTTTTTGAGCAATTCTGAGGGCTTTTCCCATGGGCTGAAGCATCCAGGTTCAGCTCTGTTGGGTGTGGACACCACGCTGTGCATTTCCGGATGCCCTCTGATTGCTTCCAAAAAGTCAGGCACTGCAATCAGAAGCAGAGAAGTGCAGGCAGCAGAGAACTAACTGGTTTGGGGACATGAAGCTTTTCTAGGTCTCAGGTTTGCATGAGGCTCAGGTCAGTAGCAGCTCAGACTCATCCCCTTCAGTGGCAACATATTTTATGAGAAATGAAGCCTAGGTACAGGGCAGCAAAGACGGAAGTGCCACTATCAACTTTCCTGGCATTAGCGGTGATTTTTCTGAGATATTTAACTTCAATAACCACATACTGCATGTTAGGAAATGAGTCACAGAAGCCAGTTAGGGATATTTATAAAGAGATGGCCAGGCTGAGAGGACTTCAGAGACTTCTGCAGAGAGATACTGAGCAGAAAGAAGATTGTTGTGTTGTCTCTGTGGGTGGGGAGACAGCAAGTAAATGCAAGGATGGAATTGAAATGTGTCGATATTTATTGCCTTCCCTTTGCAGAAACTCAGTCAGCAGAGACAAGGGTGCAAGTCTACGTCCTCCTCCAGGGGTAGTTTTGGCTCCAAAGATGTAAAGACAGTTTAATAATTTTGATTGTCATGAACTTTGATAAATTTTAACAAAATACTTCGGTTTATCTGTACCAGAGGCTTCACATGCATGTTGAGATTTAAATATTCATACCGCCTCCTCCGCACAGCCAAAGTGGTTCAGTTCTGTTCATTTTGTGAAGAAGTTAAAAATCATGGTAGCAGAATTGAGCAGGATATCTGGAACTATTTTCATTTTTGTTCATGGCTGACCCTGTACTACAACAGACAGGGTAGGAACTCAAGACATCTGCTTTGCATTTCTAATGCATCAGCTCAATATTGCCACATTTCTCCTGTACTTTCCTTTTCCTTTTATACTATACCATGCTACTTTACAATACTATACTATACTATAAAGTATACTTTATACTTTAAAGTATTTCCTCTGTTCCCAAAAATAATCATGATATATACAAGGAGCTTAATTTGTAAAATTAGAGTTCAAATTTTATGTGTATTTTAAGCAAGGAAAAATTAATATTGCTAGGAGACTTAATAGAATTGATGGGGTGTGTTTTATTTGAGGTGGACTATAAGGGTTTGGTAGGGTTTTTATACCAGTAACAGGACCTATGTGCATATTTCCAGTTTAGAGAATGGTAATACCACAGGAAATGGCAGAGACATTCTGCCAAATGTAAAGTTTATTCCTGGGACCAAGGAACTTACCAGCAAGTCAGTTGGAGACTGTCTACAGTAGCCTGGTGCCTTATTACAAAAGACACAACATGATTTCTTGAAAATTTAGTCAGGACTCTATACAAACAGTGACCATAAGTAATAGGCTCTAATGTGTTGTTTACAAAAAGGATTTCTTTTGGAAGAATCTTTGTTGCTTACAGATTTCAAAAAAGACTAAAAATCTTGGCTCAAGTATTATCAAAGACCAAGTAATCACCAAAGACTAGATTGTAGGGGTCAAAACAGTAGAAATGATCATTGTAGAAACGAGCTGCTATTGTCACAAAACGCTACGAGTTGAGACACCTGGTTTGAAGAAATGGCACTCCCAACGAATTTCAATCTCTGATTTTGAGGTAAAATTTCAAAGTGTAAGGAGTATATTTCCAGTTGTTCTCTGAGATCATGTTATATTATGATTAAGGTAGAAAAAGAAAACATTTCATTATTTGAAGGAAGAAGTGATAATTACATTAAGAATTGTCATTATAAGTGGTGTTAGATAAAATGAGAAGAGTCAACATCAACACACGCATATTATCAAAGAAAGAGCAGACATATAGTGTCAAATATCAAACTATATATATATGTGTATGTAGCACCTTTTTTTCTTCAATTCTAGAGATTAAACACTGAGCTGTACTTCCAGGCCTGTTTTTATTTTTGTGTTGAGACAAGATCTCATGAATTTCCTGGGATTGAATTTGTGATCCTCCTGCCTCAACCTCCTAGAATGCTGAGATTACAGGTAGGCACCAATAGTTTTCCACAATTTATGTTAACTATTTTTTCTTTTTATTCCACAAAAATGAAACAAATTTTCATGACCAAATAACAGAAGGATAAAAATAGTTAATACAATAGGTATTGTTATTTTCAAAGTAGTTACTTAGTATAAGACATAAAACAAAAATATTCTTACATAAACAGATAATAAACTTTGTTTCCAACAAACTGAGATAAACTCTTAGTATTAATGAAACAATGAGATCCACATATAAACATTTCAATATATATATATTAAAACTCTTAATAAGTACATTTAGTTATTACTCAATGCATTGTAATCACTTGCATAGCGATACACAAGAGTGACAGCAAATCTTACTGAAAGCAAGTCCATTTGGAATGAAACATCCTTCAGTTTCCCTTAGTTAGTGGGGGGTGCACGTATTCAGAAGTTCAGTGCTCCCCATAGTATGTTCAGTGCTATAGTATCAAAGATTCTCCTGCGTAGGTAAATTTACCTGTGAAAATGTAGCAAAATTTTAAAAAAAGACATGATAAGCTTCCAAAAGATATTAATTGCTCATGTGACAAACATTAACAAAGCATCAAATTATAGATACATGTTAGGGATACCCTTGTATTTCAAGACTACAAGCCGGTAATAGATAAAATAATATAACTGTATGTTTTTTTTCTTTTTTAACAACGTCTTTTTGTATAATATCTTGCCTGCTTCCATCCATCCAGTGTGATCTAGTATCAAGTTAGTAATCAGACTGTCAGAAGCAATGTTCATTCATTCACATAACAAACAGCAAACACCCATTTTGTACCTTATAGATACAGAATTATGGATCATATCCTAGAGATTTGACAAGAAAAACACTAGTTTCCTCCTCCACAAAGTATTCTTTTGACAGACGAGTACACACACACACAATACCCCAGTATTAAAATCTGAGCCATGAAAGCAGTTTTTGACAAGTGTCTATATACTAAGCAAATAAACAAAAACTTAATGTGTTATTTTGTCTGAAACTCTAAGGTATTAAAACTGCCTAAGTAATCAGACAACTTCTGAACTGAGAAGAGACAGGCAAAAGAATAATAGATATCTTCTTATAGAAATTATAGTTTGATTTGTATATTTTTTTTGGTACTGGGGATCATTTGATTTGTATCAACTAAAAAATGAATTAAATTATAAATGCATTGGCAAATTGGATAGGATGGTTATGAGGAAAGGGAAGGACTAACATTTGCAAATAATCTATGCATCGCTGTTCCCAGTGATAGTAAAAAAAATGCTGTTTTCATATTGTCCCTGAAATTATGCTAATCATAACCAGAGAAAACGATAACTCCAAGGGAGATCATCTTGTCAGTTCAAACTCAGAAGGTTATAATTGTCAGGAACCAGTTTTTTGTTCCTGTGGAAAGCTAATCCCTGTGACACATGGCCTAGGCAGAGGCTGCTGATAGCACAATGGGGAGCCTTTGCCTCCAGAGAAGCAATTCCAATGATAGGCGTGGTGCCAACCCCAGGAGCCTGTGGATACCAGCAGTGAGGGACAGATGAGAAGTTGCTGTAGTCATTGCACTAGCAGCTCTGGGTCTGTACAAACGACTACATATTTTTTTCATGCTCCAAGCCGTTGAGTACACTGAGGTTTCTTTTTCTAAACCAGCAATCTAGGTAGCTGACAGGTGCGGAATGTCTTTGGTGTTGCGCTTATTGGATTATCTTCTATGTACCTAGCTGTCAAATGTTGAACCTCCCCTGAGCTGGAAAATGCTTTCACCATCATCCACATGATGAAGATAGGAAAAGGGCCGTGCTTTAGATGTCAAGGTTTGGATAAGACATTAACCCAGAGCCTATCAAAGGAAACTGCTTTTCTTGACTTGAACCAGGGAGATGACCCACCTTGGTATCGATCTTCAGGTGTGATCTTCAGCTCTCAGAATGTGAGTGAATTCTCATCATGCTGTCACTCTCCAGAAGGTTCCTTTCTTCTTTGGGCCCTTAGAACTGTTAGGAAATTCTTCCTTATTTTGTGTATAATGGTATCTCTTGGGCTTACCCTCCGTGGCCCGCTCACTGACTAAGTAATTCCATGTCTGCTTCAGTATCTTCTGTTTTTCATGTACAGCGAGCAAGGACAGTAAGCCTTCACCTGTCCACGCTGAGTAACCATGAGGCTGTGCCCTCATTCTCATTTGTTTTCGTTTTGTTTGTCATCTTTTCTTACTACATAATTACACTATTCTAGTTTTTAATCTTCCTTTTAAAATGGAGAATCATCTGAATATCTCATAAGAGCTGAAAGGTACTGAAATGTCTGTCACTCTTAACTTTAGCATTTTGGTGAAAGTACTTAATTTAAGGTATATATGAAGAAAGAGAGAGACTTCCTTCATTCTCGTTTTCCATAGAAAGCTGTAAACTTTCAAAAAACAAGATTCTTTTCTACTTCTTTTCCCGTGTGCGTACGGGTTACACTTTGTTTGTGGGAAAAAACACAAATTTCAATACTATTTATTTCAAGTAAACTTTTCCTATGAATCTTCCAGCTATGAGAAGTCTGCCTCAGAGATATGTTGGAGTCCTAACCCTAGGTAATTGGAAGTGTAAACTTATTTGAAAATAGCGTCTTGATGTAATCTGACATGAGGTCATATAAAATTAAGGCAGGCCCTTAATTCAGTTATTGGTGTTCTTACAAGAGGAGAATACAAGACACAAATAGAGACATCAAGGGGAGGCAGATCACAAAGGAAGACACACATAGAAAACAAAGTTGTGTGGAACAGAGGCAGAAATGGAGTTTATGAAGCTGAAGACAAGGAAGAGCACCAAGAATGGTCAGCAGAGACGTGCAGTTCAGGGAGAAGACGGCCCTGCTAACATTTTCCTTCAGATCCCTACGACTAAGAGCTGTGAGAGCATAAACATGCAGAGTGGAGCCAACCACTGGTGCGTGGTGCTCTGCTGTGGAAGCTCTCAGGAAGTAATGGAAGGAGGGAGTGCATGCTACACAGGGAAACAGAGCTCAAACCCAGTTGTTTCCCTGGAAGATTGGATTGTTTTCATCACGTCTGCAATCTTTCTATGCATCACTGCTCAAAACTTTAACATGAAGAAAATTGAAACTTAGTTGCATTTTTAAAGTTAAACAGGTTTGTAAGTGTAATTAGTCTCGTCCTTTGGCTGTGTCTGAGGAAAAGTAAGCAAAGGAGCAGGGAGAGGCATGGGCCAACCATAGCGTTGCTGTTGCCTATGGAAATGAAGAGAGACGTTCGAGATTCTTGGCAGATCCAGGGTGACTTAGCGCTTGTCTAAGTTGATGCAGTGTTGTGGGCAGGATTTTCACTTTCTGACCTTCAAGCGTTTTTGTTACTCATCCACAGGTTACTTTAAATGGTCAAAGGGTCTTCACAAATATAATAATGCAACTGAGATTGCTCATCGTTTGATTTCAAATGAAGTAATTCATTCTGGATTCATTGCTTTGGTCCAGTGTAATCACATGTGCTTTTACAAAGCCAGCCCTTTGCCCAAGTGAAGGAAGAAACAAAAATCAGAGATTTGATGTGTGAGAAGAATTTAACATGGGGTTGCTGACTTGAAAGAGGAAAGGTGTTCACCTCAACAAATGGAGACCTTACACCTACATCTTGAAAATCTGGCTTCCTCTAACAAGTGGAATGAGCTCGAAAATAGTTTCCTGCCAAGCTAGTCTTATTAATACCATAATTTGTGGGGTTCAATCTGCCATCTATATAATTATGAAGAGCAAATGGACTTTCCGTTTTGAGCCATCAAGTTGGTGCCGATTTGCCAAGCAGCTTTAGTAAACTAAAGGATTTAACTATTTAGTTGAAACAAAATAAAAATTCTAATTCTCTTTTGATTTTATTTTACTTATCTTTATTAATAGTTTGCATTTTTAAAAAGAAGTCATACATTATTTTATCAAAATCTAACTTTTTAAAATTTTTTCTTGCTCTCATCTTTCTGTAGCCCCTGTGAAAGTTTTTAAATTATTTCATTACATAACAATAGTCCAAATTAAAAGAACTGCATTTCGAATTAAGACCTATGTTGATGATAAAAGCTGGAATCTCTTGAAATTCTGTAACTTAACCAGATATATAAATTATTGACCACGATAGCAAGAAAAACAGTGTATGTCTAAAAGCTTACATATATTTACATATATTTATACACACACCTGTGAAATAAGTGAAGGCTCTATTTTTTATTAAGTGTGAGTTTTAAATGTTAAAATCAAAACTTAATCTGGATACACTGAAATGTTATGTGAAAAACCTTTCATTAGAAGATTCAGAATTTGGAAAGGAGACGGCAGCTTCTGAAACACTGTATTTCAAGTTGTGCATGTTGAATTTTGAATCTGGTAATTACATTCCCCCAGCTGAGAAGCAACTAAAAATTAAACCAAGAAAAGAAAATATCAGCTTTATCATTGAAAATGCTTAATTGACAATGTGAAATGGGAATACTCAGGCTCTTTGATATTTTCTCTGATGAAAACCTACCCACCAATCCGACTCCTCTTTGGATAATACGCTGTTAATTCATTGGGAGGAGAAATGAATTAAAATCAGGATCTTCATCATTTTACAAAGGATAAAACTACTGTTATGTCAGAACAAGTATGGTAGGATAATCTCAATATATTTATTTAAAAATCATAACACAGGCAGAATAAGTGTCGCATTGTTTAACTATTATTCCGATTTCCAAATAACCAAAGTAAAATGCACTTTTTATCCTTACATCACTTTTAGGATTGTGATACAGTCTTTTCCAAACACTTTCTGCACTCTCATCACATTTATTAAAGGAACAGTGAGAAAATATGAAATGCTGAAAAAATAGGAACCAACTTTCACATCAGACTGATTGAAACACGATGATTTCTCCCTTTCTTCACCAACCTACCCACACTTTCAAACATTCTGTTGCACTCAATATATATGTTTTGAAATGGCATGAGGAGTGGGCTGCCTTAGGAAAGTACCACGGCCTGGCCTTTCCATTGTGAAACCCCAAGAAAAAGAGGAGAAACCAGCAAACGTCCACGAGATGAGACGCTCCCACCATGCTGGTGCATATGACACCCCAGCTACAGTTCCAAAAGTTATTTCTCAGTGACCCCCAAAATCACAGTGTGACTCTCTGTTTTTGAAGAGAAGGCAATTTTCAAGAAGGCATAATTCATTAGTTTCCACGTTAGAGGAATCTTTAAGTGTCGCAGATGTTAATATTTTTGGACATTCGAATATCAATCATCCGAGTGAGAGCCAGAAATAGGACAGAAAAACTGCAAACTGAATTCGAGGGAAATATTTTGATTTTTAATTAAAACAACATGGCTTTTCTCATGATCATACTCACCCAAAGAAATGTTTTATATAATGTGTAGGAAGAGAAACATGGAAATTAAGTGTCTAGGTATACATAAAAACATGCATAAGCAAATAGTAAATAACCTTGTATATAAATATCTATTTATCTGTGTCTACACTTGTCTGTTAAGTGACAATATGATCTTCTATATGAATCTTTTATAAGCTATTCATAAGCATTCTTTGAAAACTCTCAGAGGTAAATTTTAGTTCCAGTCCCATTTATGTATTTTCTACAAAACTTTTCTGTGAGGCAATAAAAAGAGAAAAATACAGCAATACAGGGTTGGAAAACAGAAGATCTTGTTTTAAAAATTTTGTACTAACTATTATGAAGTAATATAGGACACGTGATAGCCATAGAGTGAATGTTCACATAAAAAAATTTGTACACTAAAAGACACATTGCCAACAATCGCCCTTATAATAGTCTCTTTTCTTCAAAAACATTTATCCCATTGTTCTTGGCACTTTCTGAACCATTTCTGGAAGGTCTTTGATGCCTTGATGAAGTGTGATCTGTTGAATGCTGGAAATGCAAGCCTATAGAAACATTTCGGTGTGTGCTCATGCACCTCAGTCAGTGGATCTGGATGTTCCCCAAAGTCAAAATGACCATGAAAGGTAAATGTTTTGATCGATTTGGGACATTAAGACAGCCATTTTGGCACATTGTAAAGGTATTCATGACAGGACTTCCAGAACTGTTTCAGAAAGGGACAAGGACATGAAATAAATGTATTTAAAGTCAAGGCAAATACTTTGAGGGAGATTAATAGCAATGTGTCTTTTATTACAATAAATTAAAGAAAAAAACTAAACTTTAGCCATGTTTTTTTGATCATACCTGGTAACTTACTGTAGGCCTGTGTTTCAACATTGGTTAAGAAGCAAATGACGTTATTTACTACATGGTTAATTTGTGGAGGATATTTTATGTAAAATTCATTGCAAATTTTAACAAAATTAAAATATTATTTCAACTTTCCCTGCAGCTGAAACTTAGTAAATTAGGATAAATTTCTGGACTTATCCTATGAGCTTCCTCATTGTAATGTATGATAGGATAGCATCTTTTACCAAGTTTTAATAATGTAGTACTTACTTTATCTATTAAATGTGAGCTTTTTGAAGTTATAATTCATTTGATTAATCTTGAGTTGCGTTGCATACTATGTATGTTGCATACATAAATGAATCTCTAAATTCATTGATTTGACAAGTAATTATTAAAAATATAATATGAAGGGCCAGGGATTTAGCTCAGTGGTTCTGTAGCCTGCCTCACAAATGCAAGGACTGGAGTTCAATCCCCGGTATGAAAAAAAAAAAAAAATGATCCAAGTTCTTACATGTGGTAACACTACAACATTAAATAATATTGCCATGAATACTGTTATTTCTGAGATTTTGAAGACATAGTAAATATTAAAGTACCTAATAGCCTTCTATTCTAGTATACATTTTTCTTTCCTATAAACAGTGGAATTGGAAATTATATTTCTTTTAAGAAAGTGAAAATTGGAGAAAAGAAAGTCGAGGCATGGAGAAGAATGGAGGAGAATAGTGTGATCTTGGATCCAGTTTGAGTTTGGCCAGCGTATTTAATATGTTCAATATTGATTCTCAGTCTTTTAGTTCCTCAAAGTAATGCAGTTAATATAAACAAGTAATAACTTTGTATAGTTCTTAGGTTATTGGTCTGGACATATACATGATATGAGATTCACCTTCATTCTTCTGCATCTGGATGTCCAGTTTTCTCAACACAAGTTTTTGAAGGAACATTATTTTTCTTATTGTATATCTGTCGTGACTTTGGTGACTATCAGTTGATCCAACATTTACGGGTTAATTTCTGGACTCTCTATTATATCCTATTAATATTTGTTTTGTTTTATACTAGTAACCTGTCTTTGTGCTACATCATTATATTTTTAATACATTAAGGAAATATTATTAGATAATATTTGTTGAATAATTGAATGAAAAAGTGTCTATCCAGCCATCCTTGCCCTAGAAAATGACCAGTTTATGGTGACTCAAGGATATTCAGGAGAGTAATATTAATTATTATAACTATATTTTATGTAAGGCTAATCTTCATCTTGCTATCCATAGTCTTCAAGATTCTAGGTTATCAGAGTAGAAGAAACACAGTATAAAGGAAGGAATAACTTTTGACAGTATTACTAGAATTTAGGACAGATAGAATATTTTTCTAATATAGGTAGATAAGGATTATCACTGTTATGCCATTTGGATCTTTAATTTTCACAGTATCCCTTAGTTGATAAACATTTTTCCTTTGTGCTGTATTAACACTGTGATTATTATTTGTATTACATTTATAAATGCTAAGAAATTAAGTAGCAATGGGACTGTTCATTCAAGACTATTTCATGCTTACTATGTGCCAAATTTGTGCTAGATACTGCGAACCTGAAAATGCCATTCTGCACTTTCAAAGAACTCAAAATTGAAGGAGGCAAAAATTAATCAAAATAATATTCATATTGTTTATTATTCAAATAAATATATACACGTGTCTCTTTCAGTCTTCATGAAATCCAGTGAGATCAGTTCTATTTTACCTCCATATATATATATATATGTATATATATATATATGCATACACACATATATAGTATATAAATACTTTTCACACTAATAGAAACGTAAATATTCATGACAAAATGATTTTTACTATAATAGATATGAGGGAGCTCAAGCAAGATTTGTTAAATTGTGTGAAAGAAACCTTCAGTTTGGAAAGTAGAGAACTATGGTGGAAGAGGACATTTTGACTGCAAAATCAAGTTATAAAAGTATGGAAATATTGTCTTTATCATGACCAGCCATCATTATTACACCTTGCATTTACTGAAGACGCAACACATGTCATATATATCTTCAAGTGCTATGTATAAATTATCCTTTTAATCTTGAGGTATAGCTTCCACATCGATCATCATTTTACGAATGTAAAAGTGTCTGCAAAGAGACATTGCTGATACACACTGACTCTCATAGGAGCATAATTTATGAAGAATGTAGTGGGGATATTAAGGTAATCATAGGAGATAAAAGATATAAAAGTAGACCAGCATCAGACCATGTGTCTCATGGTGAGAAGCAGGAATACTGAACAATATGTCCCTGGTGATTTCATGAAGAGGACTTTTAGAACTGATGCATCTTCCAAAAGGATCATTTAGTGGAAAATATTATCAACAGAAGCAATTAGGAGAAAATTGTGAATGTTGAAAACAAGAAGAATGAGTTACAAAATGTGCAGTTATGGAGAAAGAAGAAATGCTTTCCAACCCAATTAAATTTGGCAGTGTGGAGAGCAGTGCTGATCGTTTGACTGGTGAGCAGTGAGAAGCAAGGCAGAAATTAATGTTGATGACATATCCCAGCTTCACCCTGGGATAAATGAGTGTAGAAATGAGCTCATGATTGGGAGGAAAATGCACACAGGAATGGGTTTGATGAGAATTAATTATTTTAGCTTTGGACAGATTGCATGTAAAATGTCTGCAGTAAAGGAAGAAATTCTAAAGCTGCCTAAAGTTTCCTTTATCTGCAAAAATTCGCTGAAATTTATGAGTGAAAATCCAGATTTTTGTAAATGTCATATATTTCTATAAAACATGATTATGTTTGTTTCTTTTACAATAATGCTTTCATTGAGTGCAATCTCTTAGTACTAAAGTTTCCCTTCTGAAGTATAATTCCAACTAAGTCCTCAACTTCACTCACACTGTTGGATTTTTGTGAATGGGGTTAGCTTCTACTTTCTAAGAGGAAGGATGGTTAGCAAACCATCAATATGGGGGTGAATGTTTAATTTGTATTTTCTGCCGAGTAGATGTGTTCTGATTGAATACTAATATCCTGCTTCTCCTAATGCATTTTTACATAATCAGTCATATTTAATTTCTTCTGTGAAAACAAATGATGAGGTACACTTTATGACTCATTCTTTTCAGAATAGAAAATATATCCACTGGACTTGTTTCTTTAATGATCTACATCCTTTCCTTTATTCAGCAGGAATTGACTCATTTTCAAAAATTTATTCACTTTATTTTTCCTTCTTGCTCTGTTAGGGAATCCTGGTGGTACGAAATTGCTTGGGAAATAAACAGCTAAAGATTATTTTAACAATCCACAGGAACAAATGTCTCTGTCCTGTCTTGTCTTTCCTCCTCCTCCTCCCTCCTCCTCCTGCTCTTCCTGCTCCTCCTTTTCCTCCTCCTCCTCTTCATCCTCCTCCTCCTTCTCCTGTTTCTTTTGGTACCAGGAATCAAACCCAGGACCTTGAGCTCACCAGGCAGGTGCGACACCACTGAACTATATCCCTGGCCCTCGTCTTTCTTTTTCTGTGTTAGTGGGTATGGAACTCAGAGTCTTCACATTGAGCCACATCTGTGGATCCCTCTTTTTAAGTTTTTTATGTTTTACTTTTGAGGCAAATTCTTAAGTTGCTAAGTTGCCCAGGCCAGGTTCAAACTTGCCTTTTGACTTCTTTACCTCACACTCCCAGAGTGCTGGGATACAGGAACAAACCACTGAGTCTAACTTCCCTGCCACTAATAACTAGAAAGTCACTGGGACATTGTTATTAACTTTTGTGACTTCAGAAGTCATCTATCCTGAAGACCCCCACCCCCAGCGAGTTACCTAAGGACCTCTCCCTGTACCTCAAATTTGCAAAAGCTAATTGGTAACTGCTAGTTGGGTAGTAATTATCTTTGCTTTGTCATTAATGTTTCTTTGACCTACAGCTTCCAAGAACAAATGAAATGTCAGATATACACATACAGAAGGAGTAAATTCAGTCTGGCAGAGATTGATATTTTTGTATGTGCCCAGGAAAGGTATGAAAACATACCCATATGATGCTAGTGTGTTTATGTTTGTGGGGTTCACACAAATGCACCTATGCACACACACACGCACACACACATACACACTTCCCTCTATTTTTCTTTCTTTTTTCTAAAAGACAAGATGGAATCAAAGAATGAATATACGTAGATAAAATTTGCAAGGCACTCTATTTAAAATTTTTCAGTATTTCAGCTTGAACTCTAGAAATGTTTTTCATTAATGAGCTGTATGTTATACTGTTCTGGAATTATAACACCTTGGTGTGTTGAATTGGAAATACTGATGAAAAGAAGCAACAAAAGCCTAGAATTAACTGAGGCTACCTCAGTTTGACAAATGAAAGTGAATATAGGAAATATCATTCACAATAAGTACTTTTGACTTAAGGACTTGAGAAAGAGACAGAACATGAAGTAATTAAATTCACTTCAATGGATGGAAAGAGACAAAAATTACAAAGAGGATACCAAAAGGGCATTCAAACATGTTTTTGATTTTGATGCAGTCTCTTGCTGTACATTCTATCCCTTTTTACCTTCATGTTTTCCATTGTTTGGTGAAACCCTCAAAAACGCTCCCTCCCCAAAAGTGAAATTTCTTAGATATCTCAAATACCCAACAAAACCATTTTAACAGTAGACTAAGAGATCATTCCAGATCCCCTAAACACAGTGAGGCCCATCCTGCTGTGTTTGTACTCATGCACACGTGCTGTACATGCAGCCTTTTGCTGTGTTTTGGGCTGATCTCCTCTTTGTTTCCTAGTGCCAGGAGCCCTTGTCCTGTGATGGACTGAATATGACAAAAATCAGTGTTTGGGAATAAAGGACTGATTCCATTCTATCTTTGAAACCTTGGTCATTTAAAAACAACTATGTTGTACAGTAGTCTAAGCAAAACCTGAGGAACTTCCCTGGATTTCTCTTTACTTACTCTTTCAGGCCATTTGATTTTCAGTAAGTCTTTCCTGGTAGAAAACATAAGTAACTAATTTTTCTTTTTCTCATTCTTAATTTATTTTCCCACTTAATTTTTATTGATATTTGTTTAAATACATAATAATTCCTATCACTTTGGAGAACTGATACATGTAAACATTGCCTCTAAATCATTTTCACTTCCCCTTTCCCTCCCTGCCTTCCCTTGCCTCCTACACCAAATATCCTTCCCATCTCCACAAAGTCCTTTCGTCCTCTTGGATTTTGCTCTTCAAATTATGTATATTGTGGGTTTTTCATGTAAGAGAAACCAAGTGATATTTACCCTTCTCGTCTAGTTTATTTTACTTAGTATTATGGTCTTAAGTTGTATCTAGATCTAGAAAGATCTCAAGTCTACCTTTCTCTATGATGAGAACAAAATCATTGTGTAAATATACGTTTTCTTCAATCATTCATCTCTTAAAAGGCATATGGACAATGTCCAAACATTAGTTCTTATGAATTGTGAAGCTATAAACATGAATATGCATGTATCACTGTAGTATGATGTCTTTAACTCTTTCAGGAAGATACCCAGGAAAGATATGACGGGGTAAATGGAATTTTACTTTTACTTTTTGTGGAATCTTCATACAGATTTTAACAGTAGTTGTACTAGTTTACATTCCCACCAACAGTGGGGAAGAGTTGCCTTTTCCCCATCACTTGTTAGCATTTGTTGTTTTTTGAGTTCTGCATGGTAGCCATTTTTGCTGAAGTAAGGTGGAAAAATTATTCCATTGAAATTCTATACTATGTTTTGTTTTACAAATTTTTATATATTTTTATATATATTTTTGTTTGATTATTGGAGTTTATTTTAATATTTTTTCTAGGTTATGTTTGTAAGAGCTTAATTCTTAATTTGAGAGTTTTCCTTTTTTCTTGGGTAACTGTTAATGTTGTTCATTTCCCTCTCAATACATTAGCTGTTTTACAATTTTTGATATGTTTCAATTTTATTCATTTCAATACAATTTATATTTTTCTTGTTTTTCTTTTATTTTTAAGTATGTTGCTTAATTTCTTTTTGTTTGGAGAGTTGCCTTTTGCTGACTTATGTTACACTTCACTATAGTCAGAGAATACATTATACATATTTTCAAAATCATTAAGATTTTTCATGGCAGACAATACAATATATTTTGGTACATACTCCATAGAAACTTTAAAAGTTTCTGGTGTTTTTTGAATGGAATGTTGTATAAATGTGGACCAGACACTGATGACTGATTGTTTGAGCTCTGAAATTTCCAATTTATTTTTTTCTCTGTTACATACATTAGAAAATTTCTGTCATTCTATCTTTGTATTCACTGATTTCTCCCACTGTTCTAATCTGCATTTGACATCTGTTTTATTATTTTTGTTTCAACATTTTTAAGTCATACAAATTCCACTTGATTCTACTCTACAGATTTTTCTTTTGCTTTGTGGAAACAGTCTAGATTTGTGTGTTATATGTTCATAATTATTCACTGAAGCACTTTTGGAACCTGGATATTTGGTGTATTGTGTTATGAAAATTTGGGTATTTTTAAAAGTTTTCTATTTGTTAGTGCATATTTGCAGTACAGAATGTTTTCATTCAGCACGGGGAGCTGTCAAATGTACCTGACACACATTCATTCTTTTTATGTCCACTTCCTCCCCCCTCCCACCCTGCTCCCGCCATTTCCTGTGTCTTGTGTACACTGTCTTTCTGGACTCCCTTCTGCTGGCTGACACTGTTCTAGCAGAATAAGGAAGAAATGCCTTGTTGCCCACGGGTAAGGGCAGAGGAATCAGTTTCTCTCAGACCTCCAGCAACGCTGCGGTGGAAGTACAGACTTCTACTCAATGCTGGAGGTGTGAGAATTTCGTATTAACAGGGCCTGATCTGAGTGACAACACTTGAGGAAAGGACATTCCTGGCAGGAGTGGGAGGAGTGTCTTATTAACTGAGACTGGTGTCAGGCCAGGCCCTTCAGGTGGCCTCCACTGCCACCCCAGGGAAGTCATGGGTCCCCTTGGGGTGAAAGTCTGCGTTTCCCTTTCCCATGTGGTTCTTCCAGGCCACACTGCCTGTCAAGGCCTGGCTCCTCCTTCCAGCCAGTGGGGGTGGATGCAGGCTAGTCAGGGCGGTGCCACACTTGGTTTTTTGCTGTGTTTCACGAGAGTAGGGAAGTTTTAGCCTATGTCTTTGAGGTCTAGGTTGTCTTCTTTCACAGCCTTTGCTTAGTGAGGACAGGGTTTTGTTGGTTCTTTTATTTTGCCTGTCTGAGGAGATTCTGAATTGTGGCTTCTTCATCAGCAAGTGGGAGAAGAATGAGGAAAAATAAAGGAAAATGCAGAAAACTAAATAACATTTACTTCTTTGAGTCCTGCATTTATCAGTTGATCTGCTTTTGTTCCTGTATTTTAAGGTCGGTTTATGTTTATTGTATATGCAATGGCCAGGATATTTTAGTTGTATTTGATAGGAAAAAATCAGGAAAAATACAAATATTATCAGTTAGGGAAACAAAAATACACTTAAATTTATACTCCTGATTCTTGAGCATATTTGAGTCATTTATATTACCTTTCCTTGTACAAAAATGTCTCATTAAACTTTTTATCATGCTTAAGCCTAAAGGTATCATGCATTCTGGAAAATGTACCCTTCCCTTTCATATATATAACCAGGTATATTTGCTTATGCATTTTTCTAACTGTAAACATTTGGCATTTTGGAATAAAATTCTTTTGTATGCATGTGCAGTGTCTGCTCTACTAGATTCCCAGCTCTGTGAGGATGGAGTTTAGGTTTTGCTTATCCTTTGGACATCTGGCCCACTGTCTTCTCCTGGAAATGCACTTGCTCGTTGTTCATATGAATAAGTGAGTTAGTTGTGTAAATTACTGGGCATATTAGTACATATTTATGAAAAATAATATAAAAATGGTAGGTATATCTAGAGATTCACCGTTAGATAACCACAGTATGCCCCGGACTGGTTATGGTCTGAAATACTTTCCTAACTTCTCAGTAAATATCTTGTATTCATATTTCATTCAGCTTCACAATGCTTCTGCTGGTAAGCCTTGCTGACAAGGGAGACTGTGTGAAATTCCTGTTGTCTTGTAGCCCCATCTCTGTGTATATACTATATACTTTGTATATATACTATATATATACCTGTACAGTGTGCATCTCCACACTGTAAGCACTGAGTCACGTAGACATCTTCTAAATTTCATCTTCTTTGGGGTAGGAACCATGCTTTCAGGGGGTCACTGAATATTGCCATGAATGAATGAATAAATAAACTTAGTGCATTGAATTTTAGTTTATAACAGGCTCTCATGCTAGACTTTTGGGATTGTAAAATTTTACTTTGGTTGATTACCCTTAAAAATATGAGAAAATTGAGATTCAGAACATGACCCTGACCTGCTGAAGGTCAGACACTAATTCTGCCCAGAGCTGAGCAGGTAGGTGTCTCTGACTCTTAGTGCTCTCCTGTGCTGACCACACCCTGCCGTGTGCAGAGAGGCACCTGTTCCTTCTGTGAAGTCACGGGGTATCGTGGCTCATGGAGCAGGACCTAGTAATGTCCAGCTTGGCTCTTTCCATGAATGGCTCGTCCCAAGTGAACTTTACCACAAATATTCTATACTGGACCTAGCAGTTGAATTCAAATGTCATTGAAGTTTTAAGTTCTCCATGTCATTGATTTGAAAGTCAGAGAGGCTTACTTGTGAATGTTTTATGGTTCTATTTTTACTTTTTTTGGTGTTATTTGTATTTTGTCATATTTTCCCTTAAAGGTTTTGCTGTTTCAAGAACTTTTGAGTTCCATTATTCTCACAGAAGGGTTGCAGACAGAGTGCTGGGCTATCTGTCTCCTCTTCCCCTTGACACAGTAAAAGTTGTTCTCAAAACTTTTCTCCTTCACTAGGCTTAATCTTCATTAAATTTGCAAAAAGGAAAAATGTATATAAACTCATACTGGTATACTTTACACTCTTTTTCCCCCTTTTCTCTTACCTCTCTCGTTCTTTGTATATAGCTTATTATCAACATTACTGAAAGACCCCCTCACAAATTTTAGGCACACAGAATTTCAGGCTGGTGATTGCAGACTTAGCTAAATGACCACTCAGTTCTCAGTTTAAATTCTAACTGCTTAATAGTAAGAGAGCTTTGGGAAATTTATTTTACCTTTCTAAGTCTCGGGTTATACATCTGAAGTGGTAATAATGAAGGACAATAATAACATGCACTTACTTCCTAGGTTTGGTATGAAGACTAAATTAGGAAATATATACAATTAATGACAAAGTTTATGAGAAATCAATACAAATTTCATTTTTCATTTTGAGCAATTGCCTATTTCTGTCCATGGAAAAAAGCTTATGCAAGCCTTCTTTTCTTTACTTCCTAACTATATGTGTAACTGTTTTAAAACCAGAGATAAAGAGCAGAAAAAAAAGTTTCTTCCAAGGAGATGTCAGTCATGTAAGTTTCCTTTACTATTGACTTCTATTCCATTCCAAGCTTGTCTGGACTTCAGACTGGCTGTGTTGAAAAATGACATATGAGAAGACACTGCTAAACCAAACAGTGATAACACATACACACGTGCAATAGCAAACTGCCTTTTTATTTGTAAAAATTCCAACCTAATTTGGGCTTGAAGTCCCTCGCCTATGACACCAGTGGTCTGGGAGTCGGAGGCAGAAGGGTTGTGTATTTGAGACTGGCATGTGCAATTTAGAGGCTTACTGAGACCATGCCTCAAAACAAACAAACAAGTAAATATAAAGAGATAGGGTTGTAGCTCAGTGCCGAGGCTCTGAGCTCAGTTCCAAGAACTGAATAAAAAAATCTCAACCTCTTTTCAAAATAGGTGATAACATTAAAAAATATAAACCCAAAGGAAAACATGTTTTCAAGAATTAAAATGTTTACAAAAATCTAAACAGATATTGCCTTAAAATAATAAAGTCAGGATTACTTGGGAAAAAATTTAATCTTTAAGAATAGGATTTTTTTAGGTTTTGATTAGTCATTTTTTTTTGGCATGCCACAGACTCACATGGAGTTTGTCTTGGCTGGGAAGGAGGACTAGGACCTACTTTGTATGCTGCCACTAGGTGTTCCACTCTATGCGAGATACAGCCTTGTGTCTGTGTCATGGTGTTTCCTCCTCATCTAGAACACTGACACACATTTATTAAGTCCTCAATAATTAGGCATAGGATATTTTTTCTCCAATGTTCAGGAATGTGCCATTGCCTCTATATAGTGCTTGTGAAAAAACAAATTTGTCTAATAGCAACTATAGACCTTTTTATCAGTATCATCTATGGTGCCTGTTCCTATTTATGATTTTATTTCATCTTGTAAATTCTTTTAAATATGCTTTTTTTTTCATAACTGAGAATCAAACTCAGGACCTTGCCAGGACCTGCCAGCAAGGTGTGGTGCCCCTGAGCTATATCCACAGCTCTTTTAAATATCCTCACCTTCAGGAATATTGCTAGTTTAAACATTGTTTCCTAATTACAGAGAGAACAACCGAGAGCCAGATAAATAAAATGAATTTTCCAGAACAAAGAAGGAAGAGTAGAGCAATTTTGTTCTCAAAACCTGAATTTCAGATTTCAATCACTGATCAATAATTGTCTCTCTGTAAACTAATATTAAATGGATTACCCAGTCTCTGCTGATGCTGTGTATAAAAACAATAATACTTATCCTAATTCCAAAGCATTCATATTTTAAAGGCAGAACACAAATGCACAAATGATTATAATATAGCAGGACAAAACACATAGTTGAGGATACCTGATTGAACAAGGATTCATGTCACTTCTCTCAAGAAGTGTTGTTTTTTTTTTTTTTTTTTGGTACCGGGAATCAAACTACTCGGGGACTTGTGCTTGCAAGGCAGGCGCCAGAACCACTGAGCTAAATCCCCAGCCCTTCGGGTCACTTCTCTAAGGATCCTATTACACTTAAAATAAAAGAATAAAACATGCATGAGGATCTAACTGCAGTAACTGAGGTTTCCAGGAGTGTCCTGAAGGACAAGGAAAGGAGAGACTGATAGTAATGATAAGAGTCCATTAGCAGTGTGGACCATGAGAATGTAAGTCTTAATGGTGATAAAATAGAATTTTTAAAAAGGAAGGACTTTAGAGTAGGACAGATAGGCCTATAAACTCATTCTAATTATTCCACAATCCTCTCTGTACTCCTAGATGGTTAGCATCATCTCACTAAGCTCCTGATGTGATAAAATAAAGCAGTTTATGCAATGCCTATAATACAGATTTTTTTAAAATACAATATATACTACTCTTTTAAATTTTATGATTATGATGAATTGGCCATATTTGTGAAGTCAAATATATAAAGATGACAGATCATAGTAAAATGTAAACATCGATAATCAGAAAAAGAATGTGATTAATAGAAGGGAGTAAGAGAAAGGCAGAAATCATTATTCACGGTGAGACTCAGGCTCAGTGGAGAAAGGACAGTATCTTCAGTAAACTGTGCTGGGAAAATGAGGTATCCACAGCAGAAGAATGAAACTGAGTGCTTATCTCACATCATATACAAAAATCAAGTAAATATGGATTAAAGAATGCCATGTAAGGTTTGAAAGTATAAAATTACTAAAAGAAAATGAGGCAGAAGTGCTCAGCATTGGTAACAATATTTTCTTCCCGATAACAAAACATGAGGAACACAAACAAAACTTAGGCAAGTAGGATTTCATGAAATTAAAAAGCTTTTGTACAACAAAGCAAGCAAAGAAACAAAATGAGATGATAATCTATGCAATGGGAAACAATACTTTCAAACATAAGTTTTACAAGAGGCTTGTACCCAGTTTATAAGGATGTGATATGACAAAATAGAAAAAAACCAATTTAACATAGGCAAAGAATTTGCCTGTGACCCTCAGGGTCATAAAAAATGACCCTGAGGGTCACTGAAAGATTCTGAGCATCACTAATCATCAGGAAATCAAAGTACAGTGAGTTATCACCCCAGACCCCTTAGACAGTGTGACATAGAAAATTGATTATCAATTTAAATTCCTTGAGTGACATCTGGATTAGGAAAACATCCTTCTGAATTTGTCTACACTTTCTGGCCATAATTTATGGATCAGCTTTTCTTCCATGACTTCCAACATGATGTTTCTGCTTTGCAGTCAGCCAACCGTGGACCAAAACCTCTGTAATCATAAGCCAGATGAAACCCTTCCTCCTTTTACTTGTAGGCATACAGTATTTTGTTCCAGCAATGGAAAATCTTATAATGCAGATGGCAGTTATCAAAAAGATAAATTAGTAAGCATTGGCAAAGATGTAGAGAAAGGGAAACATAGGCTGTCGATGGGAATGTAAGTTGGTATAGGCATATAAATAATAGTATATTGCTTCCTCAAAAATTTAAAAATAGAATGACTATATCAGCAATCCAACTTCTGGGTATATATCCAAAAGCAAAGAAATATAAATCTCTAAAGGCAATTTTTACTTCCATGTTCATTGCAATGGTGTTTACAATAGCTAAGATATGGAAATAATCTAAATGTCTATTAATGGGTGAATGGATAAAGAAAATATGGCACATTCATACATATGTGTATACACACAATGGAATATTATTCAGCCTCAATAAAGAAGGAAATCTTGCTATTTGTGACAACATAGATGGACTGGGAGGACATTATGCTAAAAGAAGTAACAGACACAGAAAGACAAATGCTGCATGATCTCACTTTCTAGGTGGAAAATACAATAGTCAAGATCATAAAAATGGCATATAGTGGTAATTGTCAAGGAAGAAATGGGGAAGAGAAAGAGGATGATATTGGTCAAAGGATGCAGTTTTAGCTTTGCAGAATGATAAACTTCTGGAATGTTAATGTATAGGACTGTAGCAATGGTGTCAATTTTGCAGTCATCTTGAAACATAGTACTAGGGTTGACCATAAGTGTTCTCATTGAAAAATAAAAGAAAGGAAAAAAGGAAAGAGATGGATGGAAGGAGAGAAGCTAGAGAGGAAATTGTAAGTATGTAAGGTGAGGAATTTGTTAATTAGTTTTCTTGGAATGATAATGCTACAATATATACATATACCAAAAATCGGCACACCTATAATCCCAGCACTTGGGAAGCAGAGGCAGGAGGATTGCCTGTAGTTCTAGGCCAGCCTGGACTACAAATCAAGACCTTGTCTCAAAAAAAAAAAAAAAAAAAAGATTAAAACCAGACCCATATCTTTCATCATGCACTAAACTAAAATTGAAATGGATCAAAGATCTAAGTAGTAAAACAGAAACACTAAATCTACTGGAAGAGAGAGTAAGTAGAACCATTGAAGACGTAGGGGAAGGCAAAGACTTCATGACCAAAACCCAGAGCACACAGGAAATACTACAAAGAGTCAACAACCGGGCTGGGCGTTTATCTCAGTGGTTCCGCCGACTGCCTCTCAAGTGCAAGGTCTTGAGTTCGATCTCTGGTAAGGAGAAAAAAAGAAAAAAAATTCTAAAATCACCTTGTTTCAATAAATAAATAAATTCTCATTTGTCAATTATGTCTTCAATAAGTCTGAAACAATTTTAAAAAAGTTTTTTGGTGAAGCATTTCCAGGAAAGGACTAAGTTCAAATGCCTCCAGTGTCAGTTGTAGTAAAAAGGAACAAACGTCTTTAAAGAAATATTAAAGAAGATTGATAAATAACTTGCATTATCTGTATAGATAATGTTTTATTCTCTTTCCAATACCAGAGCCCTCGGTTGAAGTAGAATAACCAAATCCAGTATAGATATGGTTGAAGACATAGAGAGACTAGATTAGCTGAGGGGTGGGATGTTCAAGGAATATATTTGTACACGAGCTCCTACACACATGCTGAAATTATCTTTGGAGAGTCACCATTTCTTTTTTTTTGCTTTTTTTTTTTTTTTGGTACTGAGGATTGAACTCGGGAACTTGTGCTTATGAGGCAGACACCAGAACCACTGAGCTAAATTCCCAGCCCCATGGAGAGTCACCATTTCCACCTTAGGTGTACATATGAAGGGGACATAGGTGTTCAGGGGCTAAAATTTTAAAATTTACTTTTTGCTTTTTTGTTTTTCATTTCTTGATCTTTTCTTATAGGCCTCCAAGAAACAGTTTCGAACTTAGTAACCAACATAATAAAGTTAAGTCAGAAATATTAGGTCAACGGGGATTGAGACTGCTTCCCATTATTCGTGGATCTCAGCATACCTTCTGGGGGACTGCTGAGAGTCACTACATGACAAGGTGGCACTGACCTCTAAGGTCATTTGTTTGTCTGGTCTCAGAGCAATATGTGCGACCACACCCTTATGTACTATTTTCAAATTATTGCATATCTTAGAATCATCATCTCCTCATGGAGAAGATGGCAAAGCATTTGCATCTGCGGTAAGACATGACATGTCCTTAAGACGCTTGGGAAGAGATGTGATAGAAGAGGGAGAGAGAAGAGAACAAGAAAGAGTGGAGTGGCGGGTGGGGGCGGTTCATAGCAGCTGACGTCCTCTGCTTTGATTCTGCAGTCTGGAAGCTGAAGGCGGCTCTTAGCAGCTCCACAAGCAAAGGCCGATAAAATCAGGGGCCATAGCAGAATAATTTCTCAAGATTTTCTAAGTCTCAGCCTCTTCTTGTATAGAGTGCCAACCTCAAAAATTTATTGTCCTGGTAAAGGAGAGACATCTGTGAAGTAGCACAAGCACAGCATTGGATATTGGTGATCCTTTAAAACATGAGGGCTATCTTCCTTATCCTTCTCCCCTGAGAACAGCTGGGTGTGAAGGTGGGCCTGGTGGAGATGCAGATTTCGGCTAAGTCTAGGATGGCACCAGGGCCCAGCCTGCGTCCTTTCAATTCTGCCATCCTGTCTCCTGCACAGACTCATTAACCATCACATGGTATCCTCAGCAACGAACAAGCTTTAAGGCACCTACTTATAATCAGGAGAAAATAAACTTCTTTTCAACTGGGAACTCTTGAAATGCATCTTTAAGTGCAATTTCATAATGAACTACAATTGCTTTCTTCTCCTTTGAGATATTCCATCAGTGCTTCCTTTCACCTTTTCCCCTGGTAGATTGTCATCAGTGACAATGGAAACTTCTACCTAGTTACAAGGAAGCACATAGACTTTGTAAATGACATAGACAATTTGATCATTTGTAATTGTTACTAAACTTTGGCCAATTATTTGTAAAGAGAAGACTAATATGAATCCTCTCTATAATCTAACACAATGAAAGCTAAGCAACATAACAGTGAAAGCTAAGCAATGTAACAATGACTGTTAAAATCAACAGTCAGAAAATGGTAGCATTTTCTAAATTATGATCAACATTAAACAAATTAGTAGACCATGTGAAATTGAGTATCTGCTGAATTTTATTGTAAGTAAAAAGTAATCAATACTTGATTCCAATCTGAAATGACAAAAGGCCCTAGAGGCTACCATATTGCACTGTATTATATATAGAATGACAAGTCCTAGGGCATTATTATTATTTTATTAATAAAATAATAATAACTCCAGTCTCCTAGCCAAATCTGGGGTGTAACTTATTTTTGTTATCAGTGTTATTGAAACACAGTCACATTGATTTGTTTACATATTATCTCTGGCTGATTTTATGCAGTGTTGACTGGTAGTGACAGATTTGATTTAATTGCCCCAAATCAAAACATTTACTGTTTGAAAACTACTGTTCTAAATTATAAGGAATTCACACATCAATGTTAAAGTATAGTACATTTTACTACTCTACTGTGGCAAAAATTTGCTTCCCCATCTATACAAATAATACCTCATTTTTTTCTGTGGTATGGATATTAAAATCACATATCCTTATCAGGAAGGTTTTTTTTTTTTAAACCTAAAAATAATATTTCACTTTAAAAAGTAAAACTTTTATTTTTCAATTTAGATACTATCATTTTTCATGGTGAAAATAAAATTTTCAAAGCTTTCTTTTCTCTGAGAGGCAACATTTTGATTAGTTGAGGATTATCGAAATGATACATAGTATTTTTTTTTTTTTGTACTGGGGATCGAACTCGGGACCTTGCGCTTGTGAGGCACGTGCCAGAACCAGTGAGCTAAATCCCCAGCCCCAGATACATAGCATTTTGAAACCATCAAATTTACATAAGCCCATGTAGCCTTTGGAATGCTTCTGATCTTTATATTATACAACTGAAAAACCTAGAAAGATTATATTGAATGGAGAGACAGAAATAAACCAGCTTGTTTGAAACTCTCGTGTGTACACACATACAATGAGTTGCTCCCTCAATATAGGAACATACATAAGATGTTACTTTCTAAGGAATCAAATTCCAAGTCACTATTTAAAACCTCAAGGTAGACATAGGAAAAGGCATATAAAGTGGCTTTTAGGCCAATAATATTTGACCCTGGATCAAATAACTGAATATAGGGAAAACTTGATATGAGAAGGAAATTATATCTAGAGAAAGACAGCTTCTTGATAACATCTTGGTGGTACCTGTTTGGGGACTGTTCTGAGGAAGGGAGCTTCCTATAATACCAGCTGTCCTCTTTAGATAGGAGGTCCAGTAAAAATAAGCATTTAAAAAATGACCAGATAGTTGGCTATTATAACTGATTATCTTTGTTTAGATCGCAGGCTGGGCAAGGCCATTCTGATAGCATTTGCTTCTTGGTGTAGAGGCAGAACACAATACCCACCTATTCTATTTAGTGGGTAGCTAATTCATGCTCTGGTTCCCATCCTTGCAAAAATGGGCCCTCTTTGAAGTACGCACAACCTTGGTGTTTGTGAGTTCAGTTTGGGGACTGAACTGATGCAGTATTGCAGCATTGTACAATGCATCCTGTGAGTGCTCGTGCGTGACAGACACTATTCAGAGCATACTATGGAGCTTATTGTGTAAATGCAATGTAAGAGACCACACTTTTCCCTTCAGTGTTTATATGTATTTACCCAGATTTTACTAATTATTATTGCATGTTCTGATTATTAGGCCAATCAAATAATTTGGACCCTGAACTATGCATCGTCTGCAGGGTTTTCAGTCTTTGGCACTATGTTAAACTGGTGACAGTTCATCCATGATGAAGCAATGACACCATATATATTATATATTGGAAGGAGGAAAAGGATTGAAAAACATACTCTTCTAGGTTTCACGCATTTAAATGTTTTTAATTTTGAAAAATATGTACTATTAGTTTATTTATTAGTACATGTGTGTGGCAAAGCGTGTTCGCTTTCCCTGTGTGAAGTAGGTCCAGGTTCATAACCATCTTCCTATTTCTGCCCCCTTTTCCTTTTGCTCCCTCCTCCCTCTGCCATCCCTTGGTCCGCTTCCATTTTTATTGTTAGAACCTCTTTCCAGTGCACAGCATTCACATCACTTTCATGGAGGTGGAACATGGACATCACACATCCAAATTCTTTTCTTCCATCTCTTTTCCCTGCCCTCTCCCGTGCTCCATCTCTGTATTCGCTTCCCCACTGAGAGAGATCTAGCTTCCTACTTCCTATTATCTATCTTTTATTCTGCTTTGTTAATTTGCTTCTTATTCTGGTTTTCTCCTACAGGAGAAGCAATGTGCTATTTACGTTTGTACTTCTAATTTATTTCACTTAACATGATTTTAAAGCAAAGGTGATTCTTACAAAGGCATCTTTCTCTGTCACACATACATGCAGATGCACAGATGCATTTGGGAAACATGCCTTCATCATGCCTATAGCTCCTGTTTCTTCCGATCTTTGATTGCCAATGGTTTCTGCTTCATTCCTAGCAATTTGAAAGCTTAGTAAGGTGTTATGGAGTTTTATGAGAATTTCTTTCTTCCCTGTTTTGCATTCTCGCCCTCTGAGATACTTAAGAACATTGGCTGGGTTCCTGGTTTTGATCCTTAAAATGCTTGCTTCTTTTCTCAAGTTAGGTGCTAGTACATCCTGATTGATTAATTTTGAAAGCATTTCCTAGGCAACTGCCTCCGATTAGTTGTTCCTTTATGTAAATTAAGAAAGGTAAAACACTGGGTATGTTTAATGCTTACCCACATAATATCAACATACATATACACATATACATGTAAAGCATTAACATGGGGATGTATATATTATATACAATATTATCTTTATATATGCATAGAAACAAAGCTATGAGATAAATTTCAGTAAGGAATGCAGAGCTTTTTGTGAGATCTTATCTTCTCGGCTGACAATACAAATTAGTATGCAGAAGATGATATATGAATATAACATGATAACACTAAACCTGACCCCAATAGCAGACAGCCTAGTGCTCCTCCCGATTTCTGACACTGAAAGTGATCCATATAAAAATGTGACACATTTAGGCTTCTGCTGTGGAAGTCAGCCCCTTGCAAAACTGAGCATTTTCTGTTAGCTTCAGATTTAGTGAAGAAGTGGTTTGATATTTGAGAATATGTGTACATATATGAACTCATTAAAACACTGTATGAGAGCATTTCACTGTTGCTTTGTCAGACAAATTTATATTGACTTGTGTAGGTATGAGGTATTATATAAAATCAAAGTAAAATAGTTATCCTTAAATTTGGATACTATGGGGGGTCATAGGAAAGTTTAGGCATTTTGCATCACTGTTAAAGGGCTTGCCATTTTCTGATCTAATAAGCTTTTTTTACACAAATCATTTAAAACAAGTCTGGACTAAGAGGCTTAGAAAAGTTTTTTAAATGTCACAGAGTTTATATACAAGTAAAAAGACGATTGATGTGTAATTAAACCTCCCATACCATATTGGTACATTGCAAGAAGTGAGAATTGTTTTCAGTAGAGGTACTAAGTATAGATATTACAACTGTGCTTTCTAATTTACATCTCTGAGAATCACATGGAGGAATTACCAAATTTTCCTTGTACAAATCTCTGGTGTCTACCTGCCAGCACTTGAAAATCTCTGTTTGCTCATTGTGGCAATCCCAGGTGCATTCCCCAAAAGCAAAATCCTAACCTGGGTATACAAGAAGATCTCACTATTCCCACAAGCATATGTGAGGGAGGGAAGCAATTAGAATGGACTAGCCCTAATCACAGAGGAGCCTGAAGTTCACAAATATGCAGAAGAGTGAAGGACTTCACGCAGAGTACGAACCATGAATGAACCATGTATGTACGAACCATGAAGTATGAACCATGAAGTAGCCTAAAAACACACAGTGGTATACATTTGAGACGTTGTGGGAATTATCCAATCTTGTTTGAGGGTACAGCATTTTAAACTCCTTGTGAAAAAATGACCCGGACTACAATCATTACGTCTTAAAGGGGCAAATTTTACTGAGTTTTTGTTGGGTAAGGAAAGATGAGGTCTTGAAGAATGACAGGGACTAGAAAGTAAATTTGTTCAAGAAGAAAAAAAGAGATTAAAGTGTTTTCATATAAATTGCCCTTTAAGGCCTGTGATCCTCTCATTCTCTTCAGGCTATCCTTGTGTAAGATCACCTTCTTCGCGAACTTGTTTACAATTGTCTCGTATTCCAAGACATTCAAGAGTAAAGGACACACACATACACACACACACAGACACAGACACACTCACACTCAAGCAAAACACACTCAAACTACCACAGTGGTTTCAAATATTTGCAAACAGAATGAGGATATACAGGTCATCATGAAACAAACACAACTATGTTAAGACTGATTCCAGATGTTATGTTTTTTTTCTTCTTCTTCTTAGAAAAGGATGCAACCACCATGCCATTAAAAACTTTCAAAATGAATCTCTGAATGGCCATATTTCTATGTCAGTTTCATAAATATTACAGTGAAAATCAGTTGGTTTGAACCTTGGAAAGTGAATGATAATTCAGAGGAAAAACATTGGGCAGAAAATTGTCTTTTTCTAAGCCATATTTTAGTTTGTGCTCTCATAACAAAGCAGTGTCCTTATTATAGCCTTATTATACAAATTCAGACTTTCAGGCAAGAAGTACAATTCAGGTTAAAACCAATTTTGCAAAATCACAATTTTCTTGTTTCAAAAGTTTTACATAGAATGATGCATATCAATTTTTGGTTATTTTGTATTTTTAACAATTATATGTTTTCTATCTAAACATGAGTTAAAAATGACTCAAAATGTAGTCGCTGATATTTTATAATCTAAAGTAAAAACATGGACTTTTTCATTCCTCAGAAACCAAAGCATCAATTTTTGTAAAGAATTTGTACGTAATTAAAATTTATACTTCTGAGAAATGTATTATTAATATTAACTTCTAAAATACTATGTCTGTGTATGTAAATAAAGCAAAGGGGTTAAGAATTTGATCTCTAGAGAAAAAACGCCCGAAATATATACAGTAAGGCTTAACACTTATGAGATCTTGAGTAAACTGCTTAATTCTCTAAGCTGTAGTTATCTATCTGGAAATAAGCTTTGATGAGCATTACCAGTTAATAAAGACTTAGGACAAAGACTAGGAAATTAAATACTTAAGAATGAATGTGATAAAACATGGTAATAAAAACAGGATGGTTTTGAAAATGTGACAGGGACTTGGAAATCCTATTACAAAACTGAAGAGTAAGATGACACCATGCTCAGAAATAAGGACTTAAACTCTTAGGTCTCATCTACATTTATTTCCTTGGACTATCACAGAATTTGTCCTCATAATTTCTTCTAATTGATGTAGTGACCAAAATTATGCTTCAGGAATATGCCACCACTGAATTGTAGGATATTCAGCCATTTGCTTTCTGGTTCCTCAAATCAAAAGCCCTTGGTGTCGTTAATTTTGTGAACAGAGGACCAAATCATTTCCTCCACACTGCAAGCGTGTATGGTCTTCAAGTTGTCCCAGGGCTTAGCACTGCTGTGTTTTCAAAATCAAATGTTTCACTTCTGGAGTCAAGCCTTCAGGAACGATAACTACAAAATCAATTAACTGGTCCAGTCATTTAATTCGTTTCATCATTTTCTGTTCACTCATTTTTGTTATCTTCCCTGTCTTTGTAGTCATTTGAATTTGTAAGTAACTAAATTTGAGACGTGGAAGGATCCTGAGTTTACAAACCTGAAGGTATTATTGGATTTTGTTTTCATTTTCTAAAGCGAAAAGTCGAATGAAGTAATTACTGTAGTTTTCTTTTTTGAGCCTGATCAGCCAAGTACTTCTTACGCTGAATCTTGGAAGGATAAATAGCATTTCCTGGAGCTAAGTTGAATGGAGTTATAACTCGCGTTCAAGAGATCAGCTCTACACTTGACCCCTCTTAGTTACCATGGTGACTGCAAACATAACAGAAGCTGGATACCTCAAAAAGCTTCTGAAATATAATTTTAACATTTTCATTTTTATTTCTGTCATAAAGAATAGTGACATTCTTTATACTTTGCATAAAAATCCTGCCAAAAAAATAAATACAGACACTTGATCTCAATTTTTGTATTAAGGTTCCCTTGTACAATATGTACTGAGTGAGAAAAACTGAAAATATTTCCTCTAAAATCAAGGACAGTGTTGCCTACTTACACCACTACTATTCAATGTAGTACTTCAAATTTTACCCAGATAAATTAGGCACAAGATGAAAATAAAAGGGATATAAGTAAGAAAAGAAGAAAACTTATCATTATTTCCACATGATATAGTCTTATATTTAGAAGAATATAGAGACTCCAACAAAAGACTTAGAGCTGATAAATTAACAAAGGAGCAGGATACAGAATCAACACTAAAAAGTCAATAGCTTTTCTGTACAATGATAATGAACTAGCTCAGAAAGGAACTGGAAAACAATTCTATTCACAGTATCAGAGAAGAAACAATAACAAACCAAACTGGAAATCAACCCACCCAAGGAGATGAAAGGCTTTACACTAAAAATTTGAACACTAAAGAAAAAAATTTGAGAAGACAGGAAAAGATAATATGATGTCCCATGTTTATGGGTAAGCAAAATTAATACTGTTAAAATGTCTGTCATACTGAAAGCATTCTACAGATTCAATTCAATCCCCTTCAAAATTTCATTTACATTTTTCATAGAGTTAGAAAAAAATCCAATGGAAACACAAAAGTTCGACATTAGCCAAAGCAATCCTATGCAAAAGAGCAAGGCTAGAGTCACCACGATTCCAATTTCAAATCATACTACAAAGGCATAGGGATGGCCCTGGCACAACAATTGACCTGGGCATCAATGGAATAGAACAGGGCCTGCAGAGAAAATATGCATGACACTACACCTATCAAGGATCCTAAAGCACAAGCCAAAGACTAGACAGGCTCTGTGACAGGGGTGCTGGGAACAGGGATAGCTATAGGCAGACCATTGAAACTAGATCCCTATCTCTAAGCAGGTACAAAAGTCAACTCAAAATAGATCAGAGACATAGGTACAACACCTGAAATTCTGAAACTGCTAAAACACAACACTTGCAGGCATAAGCATAGGCAAAATCTTCCTGATTCGGAATCGAACAGCATAGGAAATATTAGCAAGAATCAACAAATGGGACTACAGCAAATTAAAAATATTTGTGTACACACAGCAAAGGAGACAGTCAACATAGTGAAGAGACAGCCCATAATTTCTCCTATTCAAAATGGGAGAAAATCTTTGCCAGCAACTCTTTGGACAGAGGATTAGTATTTACAATATATAAAGAAGTAAAAATTTTAACGTCAGAAAAAAGTACCCAATTGATACATGAGCAGTCAGTTGAGAAAAACAAATGGCCAACAAACATATGAAAAAATTGTTCAACATCTCGAGTAATTAAGGAAATGCAAAGCAAAACTACACGGTCACTCACTTTACCCCAGAATGACTATCATCAAAATACTAAAAGCAATGAAGGCTGGCAAGAGGTGGGGAAAAGGAATATTTCTACACTACTGTTGGGAATGTAAATTAGTCCAGCTACTATGGAAATTGGTAGAGTGGTTCCTCAAATATCTGAAACTAGAGGTACCACTCACCCCAGCTATACCATTCCTCAGGACAGTCCCAAAAGATTTACAGACAGCAAATCTGTTCTGTTAGGGTAATTGAACACCCAAGTTTACTACAGCACAATTCCCAGTAGCACAGAAATGGACCCAGCCTAGGAGCTCATCAATAGCTGGATGGACACAAATATGTAGTGTACAGACACAGTGGAATTTTATGTGGCTGTAAGAAGAATAACATTATGTTATTCACAGGAATATGGATGAAACTGCCCATCGTCACATCAGGCAAATTAAATCAGACGCAGAAAGACAAGTATCTGATGTTTTCTCTAATGTGTGGAATGTAAAAAACAAAATAGCATGAAAATAGAAGGGAAATCACTCTTAGGTAGGAGAAGGGGAATCAGGGAAGGGTAGAGGGAGGGTAACAAGGGGAGTGGATGTGATCCCAGTATGCTATATTCATCTATGAAACGGCCACTTTGAAACCCAATGTTCTGTAAAACCAGAAGGCATTAATAAAAATATTCTTTAAAAACTTGTATTTTATATGCAATATGTAAGATTGGGAAAATCAGGTGTGCCTATATTCCTAGCACTTTCTGAGCCCAAGGCAGTAGAATCTTGAGCTTGAGCCCAGTCAGGGCTTTCACAAGATATCAACAAAGGGGGCTGGGACTGTGGCTCAGTATGAGGGCTTTGGGTTCAGTCCCTAGAGCAAAAGCCGTTTTCCAACATCAACACACAGAAGACTGTGTTGTTTACAAGCCATCTGAAATAAATACACCTCAACACAAAAAGCAGAAAAATCTGTAAATACCGTGTACTGCAAAAAAATATTAATATGAATAAGTAAATTATATGAACATAAATAATCCTATGAAAAAATAACTGTAAAGAATATATCCAAGCTAGGTGTGGTGGTGCATGTCTGTAACTCTGACACTTGGGAGGCTGAGGAAGGCAGAACGCCACGAGTTTGAGGCCAGCCTGGGCTACATAGTGAGTTCAAGGCTAGCCTGAAGTACATAGTGAAACCCTGTCTCAAAAAACAAAAAAAGATGCAGAGGTGGAACAAAGTATCACAAATGACATTATTTTAACTTAATCTATGATAAAGAAAAACTGTCAAGCAAAGCATTTTTTATTTATATATTAATTGGTACATTTTAGGTATACAATACATTTACATTTATCATTGGGTGCTTGTACCTGAACATGATGTATCTTGGT
>NW_004624766.1:15076601-15120309 GCF_000247695.1 Heterocephalus glaber
TCCAAATGAATTTTTGGATTGTTCTCTTTAGTTTTGTGAAGTATATTGTTGGAATTTCAATTGGCATTGCATTGAATCTATATAGTAGTTTTGGAAGTATGGCCATTTTCACTATATTGGTTCTTCCTACCCAGGAGCAAGAGATATCTTTCCACTTTCTTGTATCCTCTTCGATCTCTTTTTTCAGAGTGCTGTAGTTTTCAGTGTAGAGGTCTTTTGCTTCCTTTGTTAGATTCATTCCAAGATATTTCATTTTTTTGGATGCTATTTTAAAAGGAGTTGTTTCCCTAATTTCTCTCTCAGTGAGTCTGTTATTTATGTACAAGAAGGCTATTGATTTTTGAGTGTTAACCTTATATCCAGATACTCTACTGAATCTGTCAATTAAGTCTAGAAGTCTTCTGGCAGAGTTTTTTGGGTCTTCTATGTAAAGTATCATATCATCAGCAAATAATGACAGTTTAATGCAAAAATCCTCATCAAGATACTGGCAGACAGAATACAGAGGGTCATCAAGAAGATCATACACCCTGACCAAGTCGGATTTATCCCAGGGATGCAAGGATGGTTCAACATTCATAAATCAATAAATGTAATGCACTGTATTAACAGAGTCAAGAAGATTATTGGTTTTAACCCCATTATTTTCGCAGAAATGTGACAGCTGCAGATCTTCTGGCCACATCTCCCCACACTCTGGCCAAACCGCCAGGATGACAGCTGCAACTGTCCTGGTCACCCAGCTGCCACTCTGGACCATGTCTGTTCTAACTCCGAAGTGGAAACCAAGCAGTAAGATTGAACTGGGACCAATAAGTAGGCTCAGATCAGAAAGCTGGGGACCGTTTGGACCAATCAGAGTCTCAAATTTAGAACAACCTGGCATCTGCAGCTCCGCTGTAAGCCTCACCACTTTTACACTGCTCTGCTTGCTCCAGGGGGGTCCCTCTGGTGTACCCCACTGGGCAGCCACACCAATCTTGTTCAAACAAAGCCTCACTGTGGTGGTCTCTTAAATCTCTCCCTATTGATTTCGTGGGTACTATGGCCTGGGAGGCTCTGTAAATCTAGTCAGGAGTGGTATCCTGATTCTTGTGGACATAGCAGTCACTTTAAAAGAAAAAGCTGTTGACATGGGGACTGTTAGCCCAGAAGAGCTCCAGAGCCCAGCAATCAATGAAGATCAGTAATGGAGACCAGCAACTGGCAGAGTCAACAGTCCACCTCCAGCACAGGCCAGTGTTGAAGGAAGGCTTCAGTAGTGGCTGATGGCATCAGACATTAACAGTGTCAGCTGGGACCATGAGGGGTCATAACTGTAACCGTATAGGCTGGGGGCTCAAAGCCTGGGGTCGCTGGGAGAGATGCACTTTGATGATTCTTGATTTTATCTGAATTGAGCAAAAGAACCCCGCAAGGCTTGGTGGGCAATTGTAGACATCAAATGTGAAGGGTTTGTCTGGCTCCTCATAAGAACTCAGTGAATGTAGCTCTCTATATTTATGTTCCCTGAGCTCAGAAAAACTACAAACTAGCAATACTAAGTATAAACATACTGTGCATGTAAAATTATGAAAGTAAAATGAATAATGGATTAAATGAAAATAAGTCCTAATAACAATTATATTTGTGATTTTAAAATGTTAGACTGCTTTTACATTTAAATGACTGAAAACCTAAACCACAGTGTCTTAACATAGTTTTAGTTTCCTCACCTAAACAATTCAGGGATGTGTTCTTGTGGGCATTGGTTCAGGTGCTCAGGGATATGACCATGGACTGTGACTTTTCTGTCTTAATGTTTTACCATACTAGAACTTGGACCCTTGCTTTTCTGCCTTGTAGCATTCTTGTTCCATGATGACTGCTTCTGCTGGAGCCACCGTGCTCAGATTTGAGGAGGGAAGATGAAGTGAGTGTGATGGTGCCAATTCCTCGTTAATCAGGAAACCAGTGATTTGTTTTCAAATCTCCAAGACTTTAGCTGATGACTCATTAGCTATATCTGTACCCAATAGTTCCTCAAAGCAGCAGGCTTGCTGTGTAGCCAAATATTCATCTGGAGGCAGTGCTCCCTACCATACTGTCCAGGCTCGTTTAACAGAGTAGTGGAGGAACGAGGGATTGGGCAGCAGATGAGTGAATTTAAGGTCATGCCAGAACCAGTCACGACGGGAAACAGTAGAAACTTTCAGACTCAATATACTCACATTATCAATTAATATTCATTGTTTTAATAATGAATTAGAAACAAGGAAGAAGCACTGTATGCCTTTCATGCTCCGTGTTTGAATTCACCTCTAGTAGGAGCGGCTATTTATGCTACAGTTGGGATATTTTTCGTTTTGTTTGTCTTTCGCCTCAGAAAAGCAGTAGTAGGAGGTCGACACACAATTGAGAAATCTCCCTCCCACCTCCTTTCCTGCCATGCTTCATGGTAATTTCCCATTTTGCAGTTGGGCCGAGCTCATCCTCCTCCCATGGTATTAGAAGAGGTTTCCTCAGTCTCAAAATTTCCTCTCTATCTTCCTACATTAATTTAATAATTAATTTATCACCTCTCCATGCAAAGCACCTTGCTTCATTTTTCTGGCTTCAGTCACTGCAGTTTTCTTGGTGCACAGAATCAAATTTACTGAGCAAGCTCAGGAGTACTCGGTGCAGGTAGTACTTAAAGGAAAAACAACAGCAATGAAAACAAAAGAATATCCATACTGCATAAAAACTCCGGAAAATGATTAGCATTACTTTCCCAAAGAGTACGTACCTAAGAAATACCTGACAATTGCACACAGGCCTTCTTTCTCCCAGGAGAAATGAGGCAGTTTTCAGCTTGATGAAGTAAAGTGAAATGTGATTACACACTAAGCATTTTACTAATTGAAAATCACTCACACAGAGAGAAACAAAAATCACCATTTTGAGTATAGCGTTTGTACTATCTCAAGTTCTCAAATTAATGTCCTTTTTTAAATTGTAGCTCAGATTTGAAACTCTTATCATAGTTGCCTCTTTTTATTTCTAAGATACTTAGAGTTCTTTTCTTTCTTTGTTGTGAAATAACTTGTACTTCTTCAATTCTTTGTCTCTCTAATTTAACTAAAATATCTATCATCTATTTTAATATTGCCTTTGCTTTGAATACTCTGAAACTCAAGAGATATACAGTACTCCCTGCTCCCACCACCAATTATTTTATGGGAAACTAATGATTTTGTCACATGATCTGTTTTTATTCTCATGGTTGTTCACAGAAGTCTTCCTTTTGAACCTTCTTTCTGAGCCTAGTTCACTGGTCCAGTTTTACTTCTTAGAATCCATTCCTCCCCTCTGCACTATTCCCATGGATTAACTTCTATAGTATGATTTTTAAACCCTGAAACTTAACTGTGATCTCTATTGCCAGGTTTATCTTTATCTTTGGCCAAAAATACCATATTTCATTTAACATTTCCAAAGTCTCTCTAAAATTCCTTTTGTAAGACCAGATACTTCTCAGTTTTTCAATTTCTATCCTTGCCATACTTATACCTATGCTTACTCATGCGTGCTCCCTAGAAGTTATTATTCTTCCATCGTTTTTAACCTCTCTGATTATAAAGTGTTTCTATCTCCACTGACTCTGAGCTTTCGTTTTCCCCATCTTCTCTCTTTGTCTCCTTTTCTCCATCTGTTTCTCTCTCTCTCTCTCTCTCTCAGACACACACACACACACACACACACACGCACGCACATGCACACACACATCTGCCTACTTTAATAAATACTACACCTTTAAGGAATTAATCATAGAATTTAACTAACCTAGTATGTCCAGTCAGAGGCTCTCTAGCCTTCTTTCTTATTTCCCACTGAGTATTTTATGTGAATATTATTAAATATTCTGTGAAACCAACACATGAGAGCTGTTTTGCAAGAATCCCTGTGGACACCTAAGGTCAAACTAAGATGCAGATCCCTTCCAAAAGTTAATTGCAAGCGAAATTTCAAGCCCCTAGGTATGAATGCTCTATGAACAAGAGTCAGGTAGAGCATTTGAGTCCATGGTGGAGAGAACAGGTCAAAATGCAGCAACAGAGCTGAGAACTTGGTGAAGAGAAATTAACCTATGAAGAACATCTGAATAAACATAAATGATTGTGTCATTTACCTATACCTATTATTTACCCTATTCTACAAGCTTCAGTGGATGAGAAATATTCCAGTTTATTTTCTCTAATAGGCCCCACCAAGTACTTTTTAATTACATCAGTGAGGAATTCATTTTCAATTATTTTTGAAGTTTTCTCTTTTCAATAAGGGTATTCTAGGACGTGCTTTTGTCCTGTAACCAATCTTCTCTAAGTAAAAACAAAGCCCGCATACCTACCTAAATTAGGGAAAAGCAAAATATATATCATAATTCATTATTTCCTTTCTAAAGCTTTTGCATTTTCCCCTGGCCTACCCTCTGAGAAGTAGTAATGTGGTAGAAGGCCAGGCAGAAGCGCCTCTGTGATTTAGTCCAAAAGACACAGAAATTCTTCACTAAGAACCTGACGGATTTCAAGGATGCCAAAGTGCTCAGTTTGAACAATCTGGACGTTAGTTATCTTTGATGTCTGTATTTAAGGGACTGTTTTCCTCTGAGAGGATAGCTTATATTTGTGCTGGCTCAATCCTACTTCACTTGAAGCATATCTTGTTTCTGAAAAAGCCTTTGGAACTGTTAGGGAATGCGGGTTTTTGTTTTGTTTTTGATTATTTAGGTTCCTGTAAGTTTAAATTTCCCATTTTCACCAGTGTTATATGTAGGATAGACAATCTTAATCTTCAGACATGTTATTTTTCAGAAAGCTCTTATCCCTGGAGCATTGTGTAGGATCATTAAGAACCTTGAAGTTTCAAAAAGCCAGTAACATAGTTTGGCTTTAAACAATTTCCAGCTCTTCTGTTTTGGTTATTCTACCTTTTGTAGTAGTCCTGGGTGGGTACTATCTCTAATCAGGAGTTTTATTATGGGAGGACCAATGGGTAGAACTGAGTTCTCACAAAATACTACTTTTATCCTATGTAAAAAGCTTCCATACAGTCAGAGTCAAAGCATTATCCCAAGTTGCGATTGATATTTCCAGGCTTGAGATAAATACACCATTATTAATGCCTCGGTCACTCTAAACTTTGGCTACTCTGTGTCTTCCTTCTTCAGAATTTTCAGAATTAATTTTTTGAATGTAGAAAGTCACACAATTATTAAGCCACCTAAGTCTTTTTATGTGTACAAAATGTATATATGTGTATGTACATATATTATAAGAATATATCTAAATATATATATTTTTGTTGCAAATACATGAAGTTTATATTTTTCTATTTCTTATTTGTGCTATCTTATATGTGTACCTGCTCCAGGATACCACAGACACGTGGAATACAATGAAAAGTTCTATCCATTCACAATTACTCCTTGACTTGTAGTTGTAATGTTTCTACCTGCAGATACATGCAGAATACCCATTCTTAGTCATCCCCCACAGGCATCTCATGAACAAAAATATGACTAAAACTAATCAGATATAAAATATATTTATATTTTAAATTTTGCTTTAATCACCATAAATCCTTTTTCAGAGCAATAGCCTATCCTTCTAGAATGTGGTGCATTTCACCAACAACTAAGCATCAAGACACATTTATTTTAATTTGAATTGTCCAAAAATACCCCCCAAATACACTAATACACAAAAATACACACAGAGATGCAAGCAAAGTAAGGGGGCTGATCATTACATTAACATTTTAAGAGATTCTGGGAAACCATAGTAGCTCCAAATGGGGAGATATGATACCATCCATAGTGGAAAAATGAAGTAACAGAAGGTGGTAATGGCAGAGACCATATTCTTATGTCCTCAGTGATTAATAATCATTCACCAAATACTCCCTTATGTATGCTGGAAATAGTTGATCATTTTTGTACAGTGGTAGAATTAAGAAAAAAGCACACCTATGAGATTTAGCTCTACCAGGATTTGTGTTTAACTCTTAAAGTGAAAATTGAGTCTATAATGGGGACCAGATACTTTTATATTAACATGAATCCCAAATTGTCTGTGGAATTGTGAAGTTTGTCATGTCGGGTGGATTTCTTAATCACTGTAAGTCTTAATTTTCTCATTTCTTTTAAACTTAGAAATAATGTGTGAACAGTTCAGTGTAGGTTCTCTAGAGAGTTATTTGTTATTAATTTCTTTCCTCACTTTTTGGTCGCACATGAAGTCCATTTCTAGCCCCATGGATTTGTCCTCATTTTTCTTCCTACTTGTTAATATTATTTTCCTCTCCTTTTGTACTTTCCAGCAATTAAGATTATAAGCCCAGTCGTGTCCTGCTTCATTTATACTGTCAACTGGACTTTAGTAACATTTTTCAGTTCATGATAACCAACTCTACCATAAAATATACTCTAAGATAATAGACAATTAGATTCATCATAACATCTTTTGATAGATTATTTTCTACTTGGATTGTATTACTCTCTACTCAGCAACTCATTGGCCTATGAGAGGAAGAATCATCTTGTCAGTTATGTTACTAAAGTGCGTAGCACAAGATAGCACTCAAACGTATATGGACCACATTTTTATCCCTGCATCTGCTGTCCTGACACTTTCAGAAGCAATTCTGGATTCCTCTTTTCTGTCTTCAGTTGTGCTGTCATGGATGCTTAAATTTCCTGAGTTGATGTGAAGCACTTACCTTTCACAGTTACCCTGGCTTTGAGGAAAAGCCACAAGTCACGAGGTGTAGGTCAGTGAATGTGGTGGATGAGGACTTGCTCTGCCTCATTGTTGGATGACACCGGGTAGCAGTCTTTGCTGGATTTTTCATCACTGTTTAAAATGACATGAAAGATAACTTCCAGAACTGTTCCGGAAAGTGGTGCAGCCAGGATAAGATTTTTTGATGCATGGGGGAAGAATTTTAAGGGAGGTGGATGGCAATGTCCCTTTTTACTGTGATACTTTAAACATTTATACATTTATCATACATTTTGATCATACTTAATGTGTATACACACACACACACACGCACACACACAGTGGTCCTTTTGCTCTGGAAAACCCTACTACAGTATTTTATAATATTTTTACCTGCAAAGAGAAGATTTGAACTGAAGTTTTTTTCCTTTAAAATAGTAACCTAGTCTTGTATTATATCTCCCCCACAGAACTTTCTTTAAAACATCTTATTGTCAAGGAGACATGGATACATATGACTATATACAAGTTAGTCACATAACTCGGGGATAAGGATATTTAGGTTTCCTGGCCTTATTTTGTACTAACATGTCATTATAATTTCTCTTTCCTTTTGCCACAAAACAATGTGTATAGTTTTTATTATTATTCATCCGTCTTCTTATTTAATCTTTTCTCATTAATATCTGCAGATGCATAGAATCAGGTCCATAAGACAAAGGAAGATAGATATGAATTGAGAACTGACTGGATTTTTGTAATCAAGAGGTACCTAAAACTCTAAGCAAAATATTTCAAAAGAGCAGTGAGATGAATGTAAAAATGATGTGTATGTAGGAGAGAGTAGGAATGACATGATCGGAGCATCAATAATAAAGAAATTTTGTTACAGAATGAATCAGAATGTTTGAATGATAGCCAGATGATCCAGTAATGTGAAGAGTGTTCTTTAATGGCAAATATTTTTAACAAGTTTTTCAAGAAAAAAATTATATTAGGGAGAAGAGTAATTACTTAAGTGGCATGCACAAAGAAAGAATAGACTACTAGATATCGTACCTCGCTCTAGAGTGTCAGAGGCATTTACTTTCCTCTTCTTAAAATCTTCTTAAAACATTTTAATAGAGTTGAAATAAAGATGTTGAAATAATTATGTTAGTTTTCTGGAAATAATCTTAGCTCTACTAATGAGAAATTCTATATCATTGAGCAAAAAGTAGAGAAGAAGAGATACATAGATAGAAAGGTTGGTCTAGTGTAAAACGTCAGAGTTCAATCATGGTATAGAAGGAAGACACCATGCTGATAAAGAAAACATGAGAATTCTCTTAATTCACTTCATCCTTTCTTTAATGTTTGTAAAAACATATTATAGTAATACATAATATTTGTAATAACATACTATATTATTACATAATATTTGTAAGAACAAGAGAATTCTCATAATTCACCACAGCTTTTCTCTAATATTTACTAATATATGTTTGATATGTGACTTATTAAAATATTATGTTTGATATTATTGTGAAATGCTTCATTGAAAAATCTTACAGATGAAAAGTTTTTAATCAATTTGAATAATTTCCTAGAAGTGATAATTTAATTATTTTTTAAAAATACATTTTTTTCTTAAATTTTCACTACTATTCAAATTAAAAAATTAGGGGAAGGTGCTTCTCAGAGAGTTGAAGATGTGCTTTGCCCTTTAATTTGTTGTTTTATTTTATCTTATTTATTTAATTAGTTAATTATCTTTTGGGGGATATTATTGATAACATGAAACAAAAATATAAAGTTAAAAACTGAGCTGGCATATTTTATTGTACAGAAAGAGAATGCCTAGTTTTTGTCAGAATAGTACATGAACAAAGGTTGCTGACTCAAGTGAACATCAGTTGTATTGTAAAGTGGCAATTAACCATGAGAAGAAGAGATAATAGTGATTTAACCTCTTGTTTCAATTTCTGGCTGGTGGAATTAAGACCTTGAACTCATTTGTGCCAATGGGGACTTTTTCTTCTGAGTTTAAGACAAATATTATTCTTTTGTTAAATGTACACCTGTTTAAAATTATAATCATTCATAAATTTTCTTTTTTTTACTTTATATTCTTTAAAACCCAAAAGGAGACTGGGAATCCACGGCGTGTGTTTGTTATAACTGTGACATCTACATCATCAATTTGGGGAATATTTGGCCCTGGTTCTGAAAAGAAGCAACTGAAAGTTTGTGGGGTAAGAGGAACATCTGGGGTCCAGAGATTGTAATGCCATGAAAGTTGGTAAAATAGAAGGACAATATTGAACTTCTGAGATCATCAGGAAATGTGTCCATGGTAGAGTGACACATCGCTGGGGTTCTATGCTTAAATGAGCTGTTTTTCCCCATACATTTTTATATTTTTATTTTGACTTGGTCCCACTATGCAGTTTAGACTGGCCTTGAACTCACAGTGATCCTCCTGTCTCAGCCTCCTGAGTGCTAGGATTAGAGATGTGTGCCACCACGCCCAGCTTTTCCTGCAAATTTTTAAACTCTTTCTTGTGTTTCTTACCAATCTCAGGGAAAAACTGAGAAAGCTCACACTTTATGAGTTCCTCCTACCGAGATTTTAGTTGTTGTGCTAAGTGAAATTTTAGTGTGATAGCTCTATTTCCCAAAACTACTCCCCTGAAAAATATCTTTGTTTCAAAAATCAGGAAAGTGATATTCTGGAATCTGAAATGATCTGCCCAGTATTAAAATGTTATTGGGACTCAAGCTGAATTCTGTTGGATTCCAGTGACCTTATTCAGTCCTATAAGAAATGAAAGAAAATTTCGCAGGATTTACTGAAACTGTATTTTACTTCAAATTGAAATAAGTAAAACTCAAGGAATTTAAATCTGTTAATATAAGATTAATACTATTGCTAAGGAGTTGATTCTAGGACACATATACTATAACCACTCATTGTTTGCTAAATAATGTTAAAACCAATATACACATTATATTAATTTTCTAATACTGTTATTCATAATCAAATATCATAAATTACAGGCATGGGTAAGATGCAGATCCATGTTCCTAAGCAGGTTCAGTGAGGGATAAATGAGGTACAGGCCTGGTTACCTACAACCACATGAGATATTATGTTAGTTTTCTACTGCTTTTGGTATCAGTTACAACAAATACAGAGTCTTAAGACAACGCAAGCCTTCTATCTCTGAGATCCGTTGGTCAGAATTCTGGCATAGGTGTCCCTTGACTAAAGTCAAAGTGTTGGCTTTCTTCTTGCCTCTTGCAGGCTGCCAAACCATCCGCTCCGAAGCCCCTTCATGTTTTTGACTCACAGGTGCTCCATGTTAGTGTAAGAACAGACCTAGGTTATGGATTCCTGGCCGGAAGTTAGCTGATTGCCATTCTAGACGTTTTCTGTCCTCCTCCGCTCAAGATCCCTTTTTTTCAACATCAAGGTGGGCTAAGTCTTCTTCACACCTTGAGACTTTCCATCTTTCCTCTCCCTTTCTACGTCATTTCTCCTCTGCACACAGCTAGAGAAAATTTTAAGTCTTTAAGGGCTCATGCGATGAGAATGCTCCCAAATGGGCAATCCGAGGGAAATCCCCATTGCAATCCCTGTAACTTCAATGACATTTCTTATGTTCAGGTTCCCTTGTAACTATTTACAGGGTCTTAGATTAATGTCATGGAAACATCAGAAGCAGGGTAGAGTTATCATTCTACCAAAGTTTTTACTCATCAGACATGACAAATAATACTGAATTTTTTCATTAATGTGATAGTAAAACAATAGGGCTTCTATGCATTGTGAGACTTGATTTGATCTACATTCTTAGATAATCATTTGGAGGGAGAAAATAAGAATAAAAACAAGAAAAACTACTTAGAAGTCAATTGTATTCCTCCTGAGAGAGACAACGGAGATGTAATTTGGTAAGGTTTTCAGAAATAATAGGAATGTTTGAATTAGATATATATTTTGAAAAGAGAGCTGATACAACAAACTGATATGCCAAATATTTATTATTACTGAAAGCAAAGACAAAAATGAATTTTTAATTTTAAGCTGAGCAATTAATGAGGTGGTTTTGAAGTGAAAATTTTGAAATTTTTTTATATTCCATTTGTCATTTTGGCAGTCAAGTAAATATACTGCAGCTCTTCTGAAAATATTTTTAAATATAAAATGAAATGTGTAGGATGCAAAAAGAATTAATTTGCTGAAACAAACTTTTCAAAATAATTAAAAATGTGTCATACCATAATGTAGCTGCTAACTTACCAGACCGTATATAATGTGGTACAAAGGATTCTAAGACAGTCCTCATTCCAGTAGACTTTCCTCCAGTGTGAATAGTCCCTGTGAACATGACACGATGCGTGCCCTTCTGGCAATCTCATCACACTGTGTGCCGGAAGTGAAGGGGGTGTATTATTTGCGTCCAGTTTTGTTTTTGAGAAATCAAAAGCAAGAGTCCCCTAGATGGATCCCGCCTAGTCAGGCACACCTTTTGAAAGAGATTCTTAATGTCAGGTGCTGGAGGCCTTAGAGACACTCTATTGTCCATCTGTGAAGAAACAGCCCATGGTGCACTATACAGCTGCAAGAAAATTCATTCTGTAAATTCCACAGGGGCTTGAGAAAAGCTTCAGTTGCTGTCACAACCTGGGTTGGCTGCAGCCTTGAGAGATCATGAGCATAGGACTCACCTCAGCTGTGCTGGGATGTCTGACTCGTGTAGTCCTCAGTCATCAAGCTTGTTGTGAATTTATTATGCAGCAATGGAAATCAAATACATATAAGAGAATTAAGAAATGAGACTGATAATTTTATTTATAGTATTAATGAACATAAACTACTTTTCTAGATAATCAGCCACAGGTATGTGATATGATATGAAAATATCTTCTGTTTGTGAAAATTTCACAAGAACTGCTAATTACACTGATTTCTTGCTGACCTTCATGATGGAAAGACATTAATTTTAGTAATAGCTTGGTTAAAGATAAAGGTGTAATATTTTTCCATGCCAAGTGTACTGGTAACCAGAATTCTATGCATGGGTGGCTTGAGGAGAATATAGACAAAGTGAAGTGTTCTTTGTTATGCAGATTCTTTCTTAATAAGGTACACTGACACTTTTTATAAAAACTTTGCAAGAAATGTATTGAAATGGAAAAGGAATTCACAGTAAGACCCAGTTACACAAAACTACTTAATTAAGCAGGATGTCTTTTCAGCTAATGTGTTTTTTATTACATTATCAAATGCAGATCGAGAAATTGTTTAGTAACATTTCCAAACTTTATTTATTTATTTATTTTGGTACCGGACATCGAACTTAGGACCTTGCCCTTGCAAGGCAGGCAGCAGAACCACTGAGCTAAATCCCTGGCCCTCCAAACTTTATTTTTAATTAGAGTACTTTCAGAAAACTTATACATCTTTTAATGAAACTCATGAAGTAATTTTGTTAAGTATAGACATGAATTGCAAATTAATTCACAAATTTTGGAGATGAGAAGATAATTTTGTCAGAAATCTTAAAATTTAAAACCTGTATCTTTGTATGTTGAAATTCATTTGAATATGTGAGTGGCTTATTCATTATCCAGTAATTTTTCTCTAACAAAGTATCAAGGTAATGCCATTGTGAGAGTGAAAAGTAGAGTTTAAACATAACATTAATTTTAGGTAGTAAATTACATCTATAGGTATGTTCTGGAGCAGAAATATTTGACATCATTATTTTTACTTTTTGGAATTCTTTCCATAAAATTCTAAAAATAGAATATATTTTCACCTTATTTTTTCAGAAATACTCTTGCCACTACTCTAGTGGCAATCAAATCACAGGAGAAAATGTTGCACTACTTCACTTCCTGTCATTGCTAATTAGCAGTTCAGTGTTGACATAGGAAAATGAACAAAACTTGGCAAAATTGTGCACATTTAGAAACACACTCAGCACAAAGTTTTGAAACAATTTCTCTCCTTGTTAGACTGTGTTCTGCTCAGTGGGCTGCAGACGGAAGCTTGGATCCGATGTCACCCTGGCACTGCATAGCTGGGCTGCAGAATCAGCACTTACTTTTCTCCTCTCTGCTTGTCTCATTGTCAGCACATTTTAATTCAAGTACGGTAGATTTGAGTGTTGCCAGAACCACTGAACTCAGTTTTCCTTTGGTTGAAGTCCAGCTCATTCTAAATAGCCAGAAGCCTCTATTTCTTGATTGATGAAATCTGGCTTCACATTTCCTTAAGATTTATTGTTTACTCGCAGCATTTTAAAATAAAACTTTTATTAATATGATAAAATACTAACCATTAATAAGCCAAGATATATAAATGACATTGATGGATTCATTATACAATTTTTAAACTATTCTTGGCAGTTGGTTGAAAAATTTAAAAATACATATTATTCTTGAAAAGAAATAAGAAATATATACTATGACCAGTGTATATATGAACACAAAGGAGAGAAGAGGTTCCATATTCTTTTGAGAAAATTTCAATCTATGCAATATCTGTTTTTTACTTTCCAAAGTAATTTTGCAATTTTCCCACAATCAACAGATGCCATTTAAAATAAATTGAAACATTGTCCACTTACAGACAAATGGGAAAGTTCCAAACCTGAAGGAAGTAGAAAATCAACAACTCAAATAAATAAATAAATGCAATAGAACAATAGGTAAAAGGAAGCACCAGAATCAATACAAAAATCTTAAATACCTAAGAAATGATTTAATAAAGAAAAAGAAAGTTTTAAAATAAGAACTATTTTTAGCTTCAAAGACATGGTGAGATGTCACATTTGTAAAATAAAAGCTTTTCATGAAAAACTGCCAAATACAGACCACATAAATTTCCTATATAGTTCTTTAAAATTTTTCTAAAGACGTATTTGAAAGCTTAAATTCAAATACTCAGATTTTAGAATAAATTATATAGATATTGTTTTAAACTTTCTAATTATTCAAAGTAAGTTAGCTAGAATGTAAACTTAAAAGTACAATGACCTGATTTATATTTCTTCTATCAGTCATCAAAAAAGGAAAAAAATGTTTTTGTAGAGAAGTTAATTAATATTCAGAGATAGATTTTTAAATTTCCAACATAGCTTCATATTTTTTGTGAAAGACTGAGATAGTTGAGGAAATAACATATTTGAATAAATAATATTTTAAAGTTATTCAATTATGATAAAAGACAAAAACTGTGTAATACACACTGCTAAGAGGAATAATGTTAGTGATCTATTTGTAATTAATATGAACTATAGTAGAAAATATAACATACAAAATGATATAAATATTTAGCTGATCTTAAAAACCATTTTTGTTTGCTTTACAAAAGTATTAGATTCAAGCCATTTATTAATATTGTAGTATCTTCACAGAAGACAGTAGTGCAGTATATTCAGATTGGGAAGCAAAATATAATCTCATCTAAAATTTTACACCTAATTCCATGTACATTTATTAAACTAAGAATTAAAATAGATGAGAATTTTATTAAATAAATTTAATGATTTGTAAAAGCTAGGGAAAATTGATCTGAGCTAAACAATCCTAACCAAAATAATAAGCTCATTATATTTCATTCAAAGATAGTCACTTTTAAAATTTCAATTATTCAAATATCTTTCCATGTATATATTTATTTATTGCTTAAATTCTTTTATTGGTACATTTTAGGTATACAATACATTTACATTTATCATTGGGTGCTTGTACCCATACATGATGTATCTTGGTTCTTATTTTTTCCCCATTCCCTGTGCTCCCCTAATCCCCTCCAACCTTCCCTACTTACAAAGACTTTGTTTCCATTTTTTCCTTTTCTCATAATTTTTGCTTTCCCTTTTTTCTGTTCCCCTTCCCCTCCCACTTTTCCTACCCCTCTGGACCCTTTCTTTCTATTTCCATGTATATATTTAGAGTGTGACGAGTAGGCTTAATTTTAAATTTCATTGGCTTATGGACCCTCCCCCCTCCCCAGGGAATTAGTGAGGAGCAGTTCTGGATGTATCTAGGTGGGTAGTGGAGGGATGGAATTTGATTTCATCTCTCATCCCTAGCTCCGTGCTTCCTGAGGCTTTTGCCTTTCTTTGTTTTCTGGTTACCATAAATCAGGAAGCTTTGTTCCACCATGCCTTTCCACCAAGATGAGCTTACATTGGAATAAGGCAAACATGAAAAAAATCCCCTGAAATAAAAAGCTAAATAATCCTCTCCCCCTTTGAGAAGCAGGTGTCACATATTCTTGTCCACAAATGGAAAATCTGACAAATAACAAAAGTTTGTAACAGGCATGGGGACATTACTGAAACTATACCTGACTAAGTGGTTCAGAAGCCTGTGAAAACTGGTTTATGGAAGGAATTCAGAAAGTTTTAGTGTATCAGCCTACAGAAAGTTTAGAAAGATGGCCAGAACTCAGAGGATCACAAAGCTGACAGGAATGCAGACAGTAATGGCCAGGCTCCTGAGGTTTCAATGGGAAATGAGGAGTGTATTGAGAAATGGACTGTTATGTTTTGGGTCTACATGTTCCCTCCAAAACCTCGTGTGCTCACAGGTGGCTTTTTCAAAGTGGCTAAATCTAGAGTGAGTGATACTGGGATTAAGGATGTGTGATTACTAAACCAATACACTAGTTTGGCACTGCCCTAATCCCAGTAGTTTGGATAAGATAAAAGGGGCAAAAAGATGCTTTTAAGGTTTCCTTATTGCTTTTGGTACCACATGGGTGCCATGAACTGTTTCTTCTCTGTGACACCCCTTTGTCATATGCCACTCTGCCTTGGAGCCAGCTCATTATGGACTGAAAGCTCTACAAACCCTTTCTCCTTTACCTATGGATATTGGATATTTTGTCTCAGCAATGAGAGTAAAGTAACTAACACAGAATTTGGTACCAGAGAAATGGGGTCATTACTGTGACATCACCTGGACATGTGGCTTAAGAGGCTTTAGAACTTGCTTGTGGGAAGGGGAAACATTAGCACAGATTCAGAGCTAGATGTTGGGTGAAAAAAGCAGAGATGGGATGCCTTAGGCTGTACTGTATGGGAGATTCTGGTCAGAGCTTAGAAGACCAGAAACCTGATGAATACCAGGCTCAGAAAGACTGCATTGGCTGCTGGTCTCCAGACAATGTGTGTTATACCTTGCCAGAAACTTTGTCTGCATTTTGCTCATGTCCAGACACTTTGCCTGAGAATGAAATTAAGGACAGCAGACTAATTAATCTGGAAGAAAAAATTTCAAGGCAGTCTAATGTTGAGGTAGTTGTATGGCTACTGTTGGGAGCTTTTAGCCAGATTTATTTTGAGAATCTAGAGTAAAGAGCCTAGCTGAATGATTTAAAACGTTGTGAGTTTGCACAGAAAGGAAGCTCCAATGAAGTTGTGGCCTGCAAAAATAGAGCAGAAAAGATCTTGTCTGCTGAGAAGGAACAGGGAAATACAAAAGTTGGCCTGAGAGAATCACAAGAAACAGCAGAACATCACCCTTTGCAGCCTTAAAATCACAAAAGTGAAAGACTTTGCTTTGAGAAGAGAGCCCTAGAGGACCATGTTCCAGAATGGCAGCTGCCTAGGAAAGTTGTTCTTCAGGATTTGCTTCATAGGCACCCTATAGAAAAGAGAGAAGGAGGCCTAGCCATCACTCCAGCTGACAACAGACCTTGGCATCGTCCATGTGGTGCTGATTTTAGGTGCATGCAGAATACAAGAGGTGGGTCAGGAGGGCTTCCAGCCAGATTTCAGAAGAGGGCCTGGGAGGCTAGGCAGTGTGCTCCTAAGAAGGCAGTGTGTGAAGCTTTGAGTGTGAAGCCGAAGGTGCAGTGGGACATGAGCAGTTTGAAGATGTCAGAAACATGGATCATCTGAGGAAAACTGCAGGGAGGGAGCAGAGCTGGCCCAAGAGAGAAGCCATGGGAGCTACAACCACCAGAAGTGCCATAGGGACAGAGCCACTCAAGCCCATTGGAGTTCACAACTTGCTACAGATTGCTGGGGATGCTGGAAGTGGAACTGTGGGATTTAATGTTTGCCCTGCTGGATTTTAGTCTTGTTTTGTTCCTATTCCTTGCTATCCCCCTGTTTGTATCCTTTGGAATGGAAATGTCTATCATGTGCCATTGAATATTGGAAGTGTTTAACTTTCTTTTCAGCTGTATAGGGGCTTGCAGCTAAGAATCTGCCATAAATCTCAGAGAAGACTTTGGATTTGGACTTTTCAGCAATGCTGAAACTGTTAGGACTTTGACAACTCTTAGAGATGGCCTTCGCATAAAAGAAAGCACATCACTCTTTGGGGGGCCAGGGACGGAATGTTACAGTTTGGGTCTATATGTCCCCTCAAAGCCTCATTGGGTCATAGGTGGCTTTTTCAAGTTGGCTAAATCTAGAGAGTGTGATGCTAGGATTAAGAGCATGTGATTACTAAACCAGTACACTGATTGCTTTGGCATCACCCTAATCCTGGTTGTCTGGATAAGATAAAAGGGGTAGAAAGATTCTCTTAAGTTTCCCTTGTTGCTTTTGGTACCATGTGGGAGGCATGAACTGTTTTTCCTCTGTGTTGCCCCTCTGCCATGTGGCACTCTGCCTTGGGGCCAGACAATTATGGACTGAAACCTCTACAAACTATGAGCCAAATAAACTCTTTCCCTTTTAATTTGAGGTGTGGAGTGTTTTGTCTCAGCAATGAGAGAGAGTAAAGTAACTAACACATGGACTGACGTACCAACGTGTTACCTTCTGGCAAAAGAAAAAGTTTATATTTTGTATATATCCCAATATATTATAGGAGGCTACTTTTAAGGAATACAGAATAATTCACCTGTTAGAAAAAATCCAGGGTGTGACATTGATAATTGTGGCTGGGTTTAGCCAGATTTATAGTGAGAATCAAGAGCAAAAAATGAGCAGAAATATTTTAAAAACTTAAACGTTGGCCTGAAAGCTGGAGCCAAAGACTAGCATCAATTAAAAAAAAAAAATTAAACAGAAAGAAGGAAAATGCCTTAAGGGCATTTCAGGAAGCAGCAAGAACTCACCATTTCAGTCTCACTGGTGCAAATGTATAAACCTTTTAGTTGAAAAGAGATAACCTCAGACTCTGCTTGAGAAAGCTTCCTAGACAATTGGTTCCCTAGGATTCATTTCTCCGTGCTCAGCCATGCAGGCAAGGCTACTTCAACCATGGTACAAGTGGGTTCTGCTATAGTCATACTCACTCTGACAGCAGACTTTAGTGATATCCATGTGACACTGGAAATGTGAGAATGCAAGAGTTATGAGACCAGGAAAGCTTAGAACCAAAGGAAGGTTGAGAACACCAGAAAAGGAACCCCTGAATAGGCAGTGTGTGGAGCCTCTGAGGATGAATCCGAAAGTAGCACCCAAGAGCCCAAGAGCCAGGAGAGGCTGTGTGGGCCACATTTTGCCAGCCCTTAGAGACAGGGATGCCCAAACTTTCTGGAACTCACATGATCTGATTATACACCTGAGATGCTGGACATGGAGCTACAGGACTTACCGATGGCTGTACGGGTTTTTGTCCTTGTTTTGGTCGAATTACTTTCTATCTTTCCATTCCTTCCTTTTAGAATGAGAGTTTTTGGACTATGACATTGTATCTTGGCAATATTTAACCTGAGTTTCTCATTGTTACAGTGGTTCATAACTAAGAGTTTGCCTTGAATCTCAGAGGAGACATTTACAATGACATTGTAGCAATACTAGAAATGTTGAAACTTTAGAGAAGTGTTTATTTCATTTTCACTTATACATAAAATAACTGTACCATGTTAGGTGAAATCATAAACTTGTTATTATCTTTAGAAATTTAGTAGGGTGTAAGGATAAGTACATGTGTACTTCACAAGATCATAATATGACTGTTGGGCTTAGTTTCAACATGATTTCCTTCTTGAGAGCCCACTTGGGGATTAGAAGGATACTTCTGAATGTGTCTTTATGAGTCGTGGTGATCTGATCTTTGGATCTGTATCTAGTCTCTGACCCCTTTCTCCCTAGCTCTTGTCACCTGAATTGTTTCCTGGCCACCATGAACTAGGTAACATTGCTCTACCATGCCTTTTCACCATGATGTTTCTGTCTTGGAACTAGCCAAAAATGGACACAGTTTTCTAAAACTGTGAGCCATATAAATCTCCCCTAAGCATTTATAAGATATTTTCTTCCAACTATGGGATAGCCATCTAATACAGGTGGTGATGATATTTTATAAGAAAATTTGCAGTATGAAATCTCCCTTAATATAATGTTTTCCTCTAGTAAAAGTAGTCTACAAATATCTTTTTAATTTTTTAACTTTCTAATCTTTCAAGTATCTGATTTTTATTCCATTGAGTAGCTGTGTAGTAATTCATTTTATTATGTTCTTATTGCTAAATACCTCTCATGCTCTATTTTTTTAAATTACATATAATGTTGGGAATACCCTTTATACATGTTTTCTATGTTTTAAGTTATTTTTATAGGTAGTTTTCTACATATGTTACACATAGAGGCATTATAATCATTTACCAACCTTGTGAAACTCAAAAAATTATTTATCAGATGAATTTTACTGATTTACTTTTAAGTGTGAAGGCCTCACTGTTTCTACACTGGAGATACTGAGAATGAGGAAGTCTATTTATAAAATGAGAATGAAGCTAGAATCAAATGTGTTAAATTGGACTTATTAAAGTCTAAAGCAATAGTGAATCAATGACTCTTTTTACTAGTTGAGAACTAAGAAGCATATGGGGAACCATGGGAATGAAAATCCTCCTAAAAGTACTGGTACATAAAAACAATGTATGAGTGCTGGTAAATAACTCCTTCCTCACGTGCACAGAGTCATGAATTTTATACGAAAGAGGATCCTTAAACATATCTGAAACACAACCAAATGCTGCAGAGAAAATGATACTAAATTCTTTATTTAGAGAGATTACAATTTCAAAATATAACTTTTGGTTTTGAAGGAATGAGATGAAAACTTGCGACCCCATTGAAAAGAGTCCTTATGCAGTCATAAAACTTGGTTTTAAAAACAATTCAAGTTTATTTGGCATGTTTTAATTTTCTGGTATATACAAAAGCTGTGAAATTAAGAAATTGTATAATTGAATATTTTCCCCTGACCTGCATAAGAATCTCTCAGAGGTAGATTTAGAATTTAGTTATGGAAAATACCAAAAAAGGACTCATTATTAAAGAAGTTCTTGTCCTCAAAGATTGGAAGTCAATTTTTTTAGTGTTTTGACTAAATATGTTGTAAAGGATTGTTTTAGCCAGAATCCTAAATAAAACTTAAAGGATTGTCCGTAAAAATATAGTGAAGGGAAAATCACAATAGAGAGAATCCATAAACTGATTTATAATTGTCTTTTGTTCTCATTGCACTCCAGTTTTTCCTTATTTTGTAGCTTTGTACAAGGCACTTAGCATTTTTAGCCCTTTTCTTTACTTCTCTCAGGAAATAGTTTGTGAAAATCAACTGAAAAATAAATAGTAAAAAAAATTTTGTAACAGCAAAGTTCTATACATATGTTAAATGATATTATTAATATTGCCCATGAAGAGGTACAGGTAATTCATTACATCAACTACTATTTAATATTGATCATAGTTCAGCTCTTCAAATACATGTGTTCTTGAATATGTACAAGTAAACATGCAATTTGAATGCATGCTATCCTAAAGGAATTAAACTGTGCACTTTGTAAAATCAGTGGTTGGGAAGGGAGGAGAAAAGTCTGTACACTCAAAAAACTAACTCTCATCTCCAGATCTCTGAACTGCAATGCAGACTCCTAAGAACATTTAGCTCTGAACAACTCAAGGACCTGAGTAAATATAGCAAGTGATAAATAGGTTTAGCCAAAAATGTAAAATACACATTTTGAGAACACTGAATTTTATGGATCATTGGAATCAGTAATGGTCTTGAAAAAACCTCTATTTGCGCTGGCTGAGCAGAACTGGTGTCTCAACAGTCTGGATACCCTGAAACTCGGGTGTCCTGACTCCATTTCAGCCATCAATTCTCCAGTGCAAAAGCTCAAAGAATGAAGAGAATTCACAGGATACGTATTTTCCTTCCAACTAATGTCAGCAAGAGGATGGCAAACACCGTATTGAGGATTGTAAGGAACTGAGTAAAGATGCATCTTCTGCCCTAAGATCTTAGAGGACAAGTTTGATCACATTGTTAAAATAAAGCAAACGCGTCGGAATTTTCATGTCTCATGAGTCACTGTTTTATACCTGCTGGTATTTATCAGGAATTTTTTGCTTGCCAAGTACTAGAAACTTAACTCTGGTAGCAAAAATCTACTGACTTCAGACATGCCTAGATGCAGGAGCTTAAATAATGTGCTCAGGATGTGTTAGGAACTTTGTCGTGCCTTACGTTTCCCCTTGTAATTGAGGTGGCTCTCTCCATATAAAAACAAATAATCTGCTAGAAACGCTACTAACATTTCTACAGAAAACAAGAAACCTCTGCAGAAACTGAAATCCATTGTACTGCACTATTTCTTGAAAAGCCTTAGGTTTTCTCGGAACAGATTGGACCGGCGTTCCATCTCTGAATGAATCACCGCAGGCAGTGGGGGGGGGACTCTTTCAACTGATCGCGTCCTTGTACGAGAGCTATGCCAGGGCGACTTCCAGAAGTACAGTCGCATGAGTTTCTAGAAAGGGGAGCAGATGCCAGCAGAAAAACAACAAATGCCTATTATACTGCACTTATTCTCTATTTCTAGTTTATAAATAGTCTTAACTCTGAAACTCACTTCTTCTTATGAAAACATAAAATTTACAGTAAGGACATGGGTCGAAGTAGAAACCAGGGTTAAAGTGTAGCTCTGCACAGGTGGAACTTGACCAAGCACCCCCTTTGCCTGGATATTTCCATATTCGGTGTGTCCTACTTGCCAGCAATAGTTTGAGACTGTTCTTCAGAAAATGCGTTCAAAGTTGCACTTAATTTTGAATTTTATGGATTTTCACTAAACTACTTTTCTCTTTAACCAGAAAGGTTAAGTTGAACTACCTAGCAAAATAGAAACTCATTAAACTGCTAGTATCAAAAAGCAAGTGACACAATTATAAAAAAAAGATATCAAAATAACTGAGTTTAAACCCTGGTCTGACGAAAACTACAGGTAAGATTTAGGACAAGTCATTTTTCACTTTTTTTCTCTCATATCAATAAAAAGAGTGAATCTGCTTATTAGAAAAAGCAATATGTACGTGTCCAGGTTTATCAAGAAGCAGAAAGAACAGTTTGTTCCTCCTATAAATAAATTATTGAACCCTTTCAAATTACTCTCCTCATCCCTAGTTTTCAGATTGCCTTAAGCACATTTTGTCACACAGTAATTTTTAGTCCTATCTGTAGAATGAAAAAATAAATTCTATCTGGACTTGCTAGATGTTGCCCTGATAGCTGCTAATGATTTGCTTTTAAATGAACTGTGCGTTTTTATAGAACTAATCATTTGGGATTACAATATAATAGTACAATTCTTTAAACCACCAAAGGCAACGAAATTTTTTCTATTTTCCACATCCCTCTGTTATATGCTATGAAAAAGGCCACTATAACATATGTGAACGTTTCGGGTTTATAGATGGCAAGGCAGAATATTTGGCATTTCTTTAAGTAGATGTATATTGCTGTAACTGCCAGCAGCAACATCTCTGAATTTATTTGTATGACGTTCATGTTCAGTATTTTATAAATGGTGTTCAGGTAGTGCTATGCACCGAAACAGGCATCTGGTCTATTTATATACTTTAAAAAGATAATTCTTTTGTCTTATGTCATGAATCTTTTAAAAATGCTTGCCTGGAAGTAAAGCAGGAGATAGTGGAATTTCTATTAAATACCTTATTTTCTGATAATGTTTCTTTTAACTACTTTGGCCATGACTATTTTGGTTTAAATATATAACAATAGGATCCTAAACATATGAAGAAAAATGAAAATTTTTATGTTTATCTTGGTACTTTCTAAAATATTAATCTAAAATCCCCAAACATATTTCATTATATCAGTGTATTTCCAATAAGTAACTTTGGTTAAAAACAATTCTATGCATTTAAACTGAAACAGTAAAATGTAGTCTAGCTAATGTTCCTTAGAGAGGCTGCTTGATATGGTCTCGTTTTCATTTTGCCAGTTCAAAATATGATATTTGTACAAGTGACAGTGGGCTCGGAATAAAAAATACTACCCTGAATTTGTAGCTCTGGCACTGACAGCTGTGTGGTATGGGCAAGCTACTTCCCTGCCACTGCAATTATTTTATGATATTTTCTTCTCTGAGGATTTTATGCCCTCAGTATTCTTCACAGACACCACAAATTAACTTTATTCATGGATTAGCTGAAACTTAAGTATATTTAAAGTCACTCATTTCAGTATGTAAATGCACACCAAGTTCAGTGTAGCATGTGAGTGCTTTTGCTGTGTCATTTATCACATCAAATTCTCATTCTCTCATTTGAATACAGAAATCTACCAAATCTACCAAACTGGTACTTTGGAGATCTTCCAAACTTGGTGTATGTTGAAAGCGTGCACGCACGCACACACACACACACACACACACACACTGCACACACACACAGAGGACATTCATATCAATTATCAATTTGGGGCCATATTCTTTATATTGGTATTGATTAATTTATCAACTGTCTTTGACAGTTTTTAATTAATTTATGAAAAAAACACATGGATATACGTTCTCAATATTTGTTACAGTTTTAGCTTTGCTTTTCATTTTATTTAAAACATAAACCAATTAGACATTCATTTCAGTTTATATAAACTCAGTATTTAGCTTCAAGTTTTCCTCAAAAGGGGTAAATTGTTATCATCTAGAATTGCTAATAGGATAATCCAATTTTCCATAATAACTATGAGAATTCTAGTTTGTATGTAGCTATCTGTAAATAAGCTAATACCAATCTGAATTAAGATAGTTTTAATCTTTTCTTAATCTATTAATGTAAGATCTTTCCCATTTTTCTTTCTCAGAGATGTCCTGGATATTTTGTACATTTATACTTTAATGAAGGCGAAAGTTATTTTTTAAAATTGTTTCAAAAATTCTAATATATGGTAATTAAACTGTTTTAGTTAATATTACTTATTTAGCTCTCTTTGTTATAAGGCTCTGTCTAGTGCACTGTTGGATATTAAACAGATGCAACACACACACACACACACACACTACAGTGGCATCACATACAACATCTTTACGCACTGCCAAATGCTTCCCACTGGGCAAAATTTCCAGCAACAGAGAAACAATACTAGTTTCTTCTTTTCAAATGAAGATTCTTTAAATTTAACATTATTTGACTGCTTGTCCTCACCACACATTTACGAGTCAAGCCAACTTCATTCAGTTTCTGTGACTCACTTGGAACTGAAATTTCTCATTGATGCTGTCATTGTACTCCCAATTGATCAATCCCTTGAATATTTTTTCTTTTCCTAGAATTGTAAAAGATTTGTCCCTGACAGTCACTCCGCACTTATTGAAATTACTTTGTGGACAATCATAATGTAAAAACATACATTAAATGATGAAAACTGCCATTTGTTAGCAGCTCCTTATGTATCAGTTGCTTTACTAGACATTTGTTCTGTGTATATTTTAAGCCTCATCATCAATGGAGAGCATGGATCATTACAGCCATTTATCACGATTGTCCGAGATCTTCCTTTTTCCTTATTGACTTTCTCTCAGCCCTGTCTCCTTGCTGTGTACAGACTTTAGTTCATTCTTTTCTTTTTTGCCACCCAGCAGTGTCTGGTCCTTATTTCATAATCTACTTCTCTTGCTAGTGGCAACATGGCCTCCCTGCTTGCGTACTTTGCTCCCTTTGTTCTGCTTATGAGGTTATGGACAGTTACAGCTGTTGCTCCATCTGGGATTCTCCCACACACAAATGCCTCAGCTCTTTTCTTTTTATCAGTTTCCCTGGGAATCACAAGAAGGCCAACAGCAAGAGTAGCACAAAACTAGCAAAAAATGTGGCAAAGGAATAGAATTCAAATTAAATGGGAAATTCACCATGATGTTACTATTTATTACTATTGAAGAGATGGAGTCACATTGACATTGGTTTCTTCGTATCATTTAGTGCATATTTAAGTGAGCACAAAAGATCTTGTGCAGTCTCTGTTTCAAACTTTATTGTGCCGTTTGTAACAGCTAAAGCTTGGAAACAGCCCAAGGGCCCATCAACTGGAGACTGGGTAAAGAAGATGTGGGTTTTTTATAAAAAGGAGTACTACTCAGCCAGAAAGAATGAGAAACTAGAGATATTTATAGCTAAATGGATGAATATTGAGGCCATACTCTGAAGTGAAATAAATAGGACACACATGTAAATATCAAATAGTTTCTCTAGTGTGAGAAACTGATAGTATAAACAAAGGTTAAAATGATTAATGAATAATTGATAATTTGAAATAGGAAGAAAAGGTCCAAAGGGGTAGGGGTGGTAGGAGGGGAAGGGGAAAGGAAAGAAAGGAAAGGAAAAATTATGAGAAAAGAAACAAATGGAAATGAAATCTATGTAAATAGGGAAGGGTGGAGGGGGTGAAGGATGCACAGGTAATGGGGAAAAATAAGAACCAAGATACATCATGTACAGGTACAAGCACCCAGTGATAAATGTAAACATGCTGTATACCTAAAATGTACCAATAAAAGAATTTTTAAAAAAACTTTATTGTGCCATTTCTCTAAAGAGCAAATGTGACTTTGAACATATTGAGAAAAATGAAACATCTGAGTTGAATTTTCTGTCTCCATCTCAGTTTCTTTCCAACTTTGCCCATCTTCACTCAAACCATTTCACAATCCCATAGGACCCTAAGACGCATCATGGTCTCCCTCTGGTTATGGCCCCACTGATCAAATTTTGAGAGGCATTTTGTACATTTTTAAGATGGAGGCTTACCTCTTCCCTATCTAGCAAGCAAAATGCAGTGTGTGATTTTGACTTTGAACCCTAAGCTCAATTTTTGCCTAGGAATATTCATGAATCACATAAATTATTTCCTGGAGATGCTTTTAATGTGGTTTCCAAAAAGTTAGTCAATCTTTTAAAACCTGCCTCTACAAGGTGAGAAACTGTATTTGGTTCCATCTTTTTAGTAGATAGGACCTTGATGTTTGTTTTCATCCTGTGATCACTTTGACAAAATTAGACGGTTGTTCAGGTACATGATCAATCAATAAACTTGATAAAATGGGATTGGGTAATCTGAACACTCATTTTGTGCCATGGAGCAATGTCTAGATGAAAAATAAACTCTATTTTCTCCCACAGACTTACAGAATGAAACAAATCTGGCATTTCTGAATTTTGTGTGTGAGGCTTTCAATATGTTTGCTATTAAGAGGACAAAATATCTCAATTTTCTTGAGAACTTTTATGGCAATTTTAGAGATAGTATGAGATGATTTTGGTTATTGTTTCAAATTATATAGTAATCTTTATAAGGTCAAATTTTTGTTCATTTGTTGTATTACAGAATGTTCACATTATGAACAGTGTGTCATAAATCTAGACTTACTCAACAGGAAATTAGCTTCCCTCAGAGCATTTTCAAAATAATAAACTATCATTGTTGGAAATGGAATATTATTTCTTTGTCCAGCATTCACTACATAAGCTTTGCATTTGTATAAAAAGCCTGTATTCATGCTATATTATTATACATGCCGATTTGATTATTAGTGTAACAGTCATGAAAAACATTTTTCAGTCTTTGAAAAATATTTTCAAAAACAACACAATAGTTTATTTAAAAATTGCTACTCTTTATATCTTTATCCTACAAAACTCCCATTTTTGTCAACTTCTTAAGCATATAAAACCCATGAAATGCTGATGGTAGATTTTTCCCTTCCTTATCTTTTCTCACATAATTGAAGACTAAATACGAGTGAAATAATATTGGAGCAGTAAAGCACTTTTGAAGAGAGGTAGTTGATGAAATGTGATTTGTCCAATGACTGCTGATGAAGAATCTCAAACATCAGTAAATACTGTTCTGTATGAATCATCTATTGAAGATACTCTCCTTCAGTGTGTGGTTGTACAAATTTGTCCTTTGTCATATGTGCTCTTCCCTCTGTCTGGAGTTCCAAAGGCTCCACTTACTACAAAGCTATGAACTTCCATTCTTCAAGATACCTTATGCCACTCTCAGGAACATCCTTCTGAGCATTTGAGTTAGGTCTCTTCAGATACTTTTCCTCATTGCTCCTTGTCCATTTGCTCTAGGGTTTTAGAACAATTTTCAGAGTTGAATATAAGTATTTACATGTTACACATTCTCAGATGCAGATGTGAATATCTCTAGAAAAGAGACAGGAAGAGGGACAAGAAAGCAGGGAAAGGATTACTAAGTAGGGATATACTTTTGTTTTGCCTTGTTTATTTGACCATCGCTGACTCTATGAAATCAAAGACCATATGTGTTTTATTTACTAACCTGTGTCTTCAATCTAGGTCAGCGCATGCCTTAATTAAGCATTCAAGACATTTTTATATGAGTGGAAGACTGAAAAGAACAAATAAAATAATTAGCATCTAACTTTATAGAGCTAGATGGCTGTAGGGATTTCAAATAAAAAGTTCTTCTGTTCAAAGTGTGACCCTAAGCCATAGTACAACGCTTTCCTCCTCTGTTCAACATTTCTCTGGGTTTCTCTCTTTCTCTTTTTTTTTGGTATTCCCAGCTTTCTTGCTATAATTTTCCTACAATAAATCATTTAATCAAATATTTTGATGTGTTCTATGCTTCAAGTCCCCGGTTACTTTTAAACTACTCTAAAATAGTTCCACATCTTAGACTTATTTTTTTTTAAGAAAAATATACCAAGTATCTTGCATAAATGCGGGTGGATAGGTAGATTGTTATTTTAAAGTATGCTGTGAATGTTGAAATGTATCCGGAGAGAATGTTGACTTGGAGGCAGGACTTGCAGTCTCTAGAAAGCAGTGCAGCCCATCTCCCGCTGTTAATTTAGGCTCAACAAATGAAAGCAGAATTTATTTGTAGGCGAGTTCCTGTCATCACTGAGAAGTATTTATTCTTCCTTGAAAGGTTATTTTCTGCAAAATAAGATACAGAGCTGCATCCGGGCATCCAAGTCCTCTATGCAAGAGAACAGTCCTCTGCATTTAGACTAAGTGTTTTGTCCTCCTGCTAGGAAGTGAAGTGTAGCAAATATTACTCATTTCTAACTTCTGATCATGCTACCATTTCTGGTGAGCTTACATGAAGATAGCTACTGCTAAGCAGGGTTATTTTCTTGGGCTGTAACATGAAATATGGGGGAAAGAACTCAGTGAGTGCCTTAGTTGAAGGAGCTCTTTCTCATGGGAAGACAGAGGGTCACAAGAGTGTCACAGCTGAGGGTCTGTATCACAGTCCCCACCCTCATTGCCTTGTGAATTGCATGTTATGGGGTGCATTTCTCTTAAGCACTGAAAAGCTTTAATGACATATTAGATATTCAATACACAGCTACTTTAAGAAAAGATGCTACTAATAATATAGACTAGTTAATTTTCATACTTTTTCCTTAGCAGTGAGACATGGAAACAGAAAAATTTCATTATATTTCCTACATTATTTTTTTTTCAGATGATCGTTTCCTTCACAATATTAATTAGTTCTTGCTATAAGTCAGGCTAAGTAAATGTTGTGAAATACAGTGTACATTTCTCCTGGAGATACACCTTGTTCCTTATAGCTTCGATGGTAAGGATTTGTTTTTAAAATAACTTTTAAAAATGCTTTAATTTAAAGTGAATTAGTGAGAATAGTGCTGCATTTTTAAAGTTTTAGCTTGCTCATTCTTTTTCAAGCGGTACAACTGTTAGAATTTGCCCTGGACCTTTCAAAGGATGGGACATCCTGTGTGGAATAAAGGCTCTTCTCCATGGAGTCGCTGTCCAGCCTGGGATTGTCCTCTACTTTTACCCATACAGATTACAGTCCTTTGCTTAACAGTTTTTACTACTAGAAAATAAATCCCTGTCCATAAAAATTTCTACTTTATTTGCCATTCTATATATCTTCCCTCCCCGGATATCTGTTAGGTTAATGGGTTGATGGATAGCAGACTATTTTCCATGATTAAACCTGCTATGTGTGGTATGATTTGGAAGTTACCACCTAATTTTGGAAACTCACATGGAAAAAAAAAGAATTTATTCAAATTTAAAGATCGATAATGACATTGTACAATCACTTCAATTAAAATTGACTAGAAATGAATATTAGAACATAAAACATGATTACTCTGAGACGTTGTCAATAAATTGTCAAAATATCAAGGGATTTTTTAAGAAATCAAGATTCTCAAATAAAAAGTCATTAAAACTGAACTTTTGTGCTATCTACTAATGAGTGATATGGATACTGTAATTAATTCAACTCCAAAATAATCCGTTAAATTCTTAGGATATTTAATTTAGTCTTTGTTCAAGTTTAGAAAATTTGACTAGAAAGTGTCTTGAAATAAATCAAGAAGATCACCAATACCTTTTTCTACACTAGCAGGCTGTCTTGCAATAGATAAAAATATTCCCTAAATATTGATTACAGAATTAAAGAAAAAATGTAAAGCTGAGGAAAATCTCTAATCTATGATTTCCTGAATACTTAAGAGCTAGTGTGATGTTGAATAAGAACATATTGTAAGCTTTTTCATGATTGCTGCCATCCATAGTCATAATATACTTTTCTTTTTTTTCATAATATACTTTTCTTAATTTGCCTAAAAAAGATATAAATATAGAATGAACCATATTGGATTTTCATTTTTGCTTTCTTTTAGCATACAATACATTATTCATGCAGTCTTCGCTGCATTTACAGTAAAACCTGATGAGTATGATATAGATTAAATTTGTGTTTTATTGTCATTCATTTGAGACTGTCTTTGAGTTGTCTGTGATGAATTTCATTGCTTATTTGGAGACAGACTTCTTACAGTGTCACAAAGATAAAGAATATCAATAAAAATAGTCTGTGGTGATACATGAATTTTTCATTTTGGTGGAAGAAAAATGTTTATATATACGTTTGGATGTTTTGCATTTTAACTACAGTACCCATTACTTCAGGGTCATCGTTTCTTATTTCTAAAATGATATTTGTTCCTGGAAAAATAGCAAAACATCATATTACATTACCTTTTGATACGTGATGAACTAATGTAAATAGTTTATAGAAAAAAATAAATTGAAATAGATCGTGAATTTTTTTTTTTTGGAACTGGGGATCGAACTTGGGACCTTGTGCTTGTGAGGCAGGTGACGGAACCGCTGAGCTAAATCCCCCGCCCTAGATCATGAATTTTTGAGAAAGAAAAGTGAAAGTTAAGACCTTGTATATTACTATCAATGTTGCACGTATCCAATGTGTTAATTCAAGAAGTACTAACAATGAAACAAATTTTTCTTTCTCCTGGAGCTCTTTGGTAATGCTACTAGCCTTGGCCCTTTCAGGGTTCTTCTCAGTCTCTACATTTTTAATCTGTTTCTCAGCTGCCTCAGGCTGCTGTCTTTCTCAATTTCCAATTTCCCTTCAGAACTGGCTTTCTGAAGCACATCAAGACTCAAGAGCTTTTCTTCAGTGACCTTGAGCTGTTATGTAAAAGGATCAATAACCTTGGTTTGTTCACTGCATTTGGCTTGCAGGACCTCTGGCTCCTTTACCTTTATTTCGGCTTCCTGCAGTTTGTTTAACGTGTCCTGCCTTTCTACTAGGTGCTGGTCTTCTCTCTGTCCAGTTTGGGTTTGACAACTTCGCTTCCAGGCCGTTCACCTTCTCCTTAATGACATTCATCAGTTTAGCCTGCAGGGCTTCCATCTCTCTAGCATAAGCAGACCATTCAGTCTTGTTTATTCTGCAAATTTTCTATTTCTTGCTGGTAATCTACTCTCAGTTTCTCTGTTTGCATCTTTAACTCAGCTGATTCTGCTGTCTCCATTCCAAGCCCCTTTATGAAGGACACCTTCAGCTCGTCTGTGGCCTGCTAGAGAGATCCAATGGCTGCCTTGAGCTTGGACTTCCAGAGGGCTATCACATCTGAGCTCTCCTTGTTGGCATGGTTCAGTTTGCTTCTCAAGGACTCGTTCTCTTTAGAAATCGTCTCTCTGGTTGTGTGCAGAGCCTTCATCTCCTTCTGATAAGTCTCTTCCCTGGCTCCAACTGCTCCTTCAGAGAAGTTATTCTTATTGTAAACTATGTGATTAATTCTCTAGTTTGATGAAGAGAAGACATCAATAAATCTGTAACACATTTAAGACTGCAATTGAAATTCATGAAATAGGTAATTTACCAATAAGATACATTGAAAATCTAGCATTCACCCTGTTCCTACTATGGTGTCTCAAAAATGAAGAAATAAAGATAATGACACAATGTATATAGGAACTGCAGGAGATACAAGATAGATAGAATTAATTTAAGAATTTTGCAGCTCAGGAGAAATATCTCCTCTCTGGATTCTTAAATTGCTTATTTACAAACCTCCTGAGGCTTTCTTCTGAGTGATGTGCCTTAGAATTTATGAATCAATGTTTAAAAAGTCTCCAAAGGTCACAGAACCTTAGAAATGTGTTCTTTGGGAGAAAAAATTAAGCAGACACTTAGGTATGTTCATCAAATTAAATCTGCTAATTTTTGCATAAGAGTTGTTGGACGAAAATACTTCTGGGAGTTGGAAATAGTATGGGGTTCCGATAGGTAGGCACTCACACTCAGGCTGTGGTGCTTTAAGACTGTAGTCATGGTCAAGCTACTTGCCTTAGGATAATGAACCTTGATTCTCTTACCTGAAAGATGAAAATAATAGCAGCGTTTCCATAATTTTGCTGATGCTCACATAGACCAGGTGTGTAACATTCCCACCCAATCATCATGGTTGGTTTAGCTGAAAGATCTGTTAGCATCGAAGCCGCAGCATTTTTTCTGTTAATGTGCTCAGACCACAGTTAAGAAATCTAGGCCAGCAAAACTGCAGATCGAAATGGAGAAGTTGAAGATCCTTCCCTCTGTCTCTCACGCCCTGGCTCAGTTTGAGAATCCTCCTGAAAGACCCTCCATTACTCCTGTCCCCTGGTAGGAACTGAAGTGGCGAAAGGAGGGTGAGATCCCTAGAAGTCCAGTTTGGACTGAAGCTGCCTCCCACTGAATAAGCTCTCTCGGGGCATTGTTAACCCTTCCCTGTGAAGGAGAGGCCATGGGGCAGTCTTTTAAAAAGATTTGAAAACCTTTTGACCTGTTTGCCGTTGAAGCAAGTCTAGTGCTGCTACAGAAACAGCACAGGGAGGCTGGGAGCAATGTGAGAAAGTGTAAAATTAATGAGCTTTGCTCCTTCTTTGCCAGAGGCCTCAGCAATTCTGTGTCCTTCCTTTCTCATACCAGGAAGAGAGAATTTATTCTGGACACTACTGAACACGATTCTTCTCTTTATCTCTTATTCATCCTCTCTCTCTCTCTCTCTCTCTTTCTTTCTCTCTCTCTATCTCTATCCCTCCCTCTCTCCTTTAGTTGTTTTCTTGTTCAGTTATTTTCCCTTTCTCTTTGCTCTCTTTGCTCACCCACTGGCAATCAAGTAGGTTAAACTGATCTGATCATCTCTTGTTTACAAATACTAAAGAGGCCAGGGTGTACAAAGAATGGAAATGTCAATTTCCCTTTCGGTGCCTAGCTGGCATCTCCTGCTGGAAGGGCAGAGTAGCTGGGGAGTATGGCTTTGTCTCTCAGCACTGCCTCCGATGACCTCCTGCCTTTACCCAGGAGTATTTAGGATCCCTTTTATGTCCATTGTTTTGTTTCTCAATAACACTCACACATCACCTATTCAAGAACTTCTAGTATGTACCAATGTCCCAAGATCCCTCAGCTCACTTTCTTCACTAGATCTTATGCACTCAGTCTCAGTTTATGCCATTGCACTGTCTGGAACTGGAATTGGAATTCCAAGGGGCATTGCAAACACAGAATATCAAAATAGAGCCCAGCACCATGTCTTCGTTGTTCTCTCTATTCCGTGTACAAGATCTTTTTCTGAGTTATGGAGCGTAGAGGGCAGCCCCAGATAGCCGTCATCTGTCATATTCTGCTCTACATGAAAAGATCAGCCAAACTTAGAATATCTACCTATGCCAAATCTTGCCTTTTTTCTGCTTCTCTCAATTTCTTCTGCCATCTTCTCAAATCAAATTCTCAGGACTTCTCTCTAGGATTCTACTAATAGCCTTCTAACAGCCTCCCATTCCACTCTTCCCCTTCTATTATATTCTCCACCTGATCACTAACCTGATCTTTTTGAAAACCATGCTACTACTCCAAAGCTGTCTGTTGCTCCTAATTGCCTTCAGGACAAACATTAAACTTAGAGCAATTCTAGGTTCTCCTTTTCTAATCCCATTCCATCAGATTTCCCCTTCATTTTCCATAGATAGCTTTGTAAATTGTCCTTGGTTTTTCTCCGAAGTTTTCCATCCATATGCATTGTGTAAATCATTCCCTGTGTCCTACAGATTTCTCCCTTCCATTTTTAAATGTCTTTTCAAATTTTTATAGCTGTGATAGATATTATTTTTCTGCCCTGGGCACTTGTAGTTCCCATGGACATTGATGGCATGCTAGGGACATTAGGAATCCAGGGTCAGAGGGACAGTCTTCTGGGACTTCTCTGTCGAGAAGAGTTGGACAAAGAAGTGCCCTGGTGTCCATGTCCATGTGGGCAAACAACACTGACCAATTTGGTTGCCATTTCCAGGAATATTGGCCTCTAGTTGTCCATGGTGTTAATTTTTTCCGAGTCGACCTTATTGTGTTCCTCCCTCTCCCCTTCTCACTTTCTGTCTCCCCAACTAGGCTTCAGGGAATCAACCCTGAAATAAACTATTTGCAAACATTTTCTTTTGGGCTTAATGTAAAGCAGGAGTCATTCTTTATTTTATTTTTAAAAATTCTTTTATTGGTACATTTTAGGTATACAGTATGTTTACATTTATCATTGGGTGTTTGTACCTGTACATGATGCATCTTGGTTCTTATTTTTTTCCCCATTACCTGTGTGCCCTTCACGCCCTCCACCCTTCCCTATTTACATAGATTTCATTTCCTTTTTTTTTTTCTTTTCTCATAATTTTTCCTTTCCCTTCTTTCCTTTCCCCTTCCCCTCCTACCACCCCTACACTTTTGAACCTTTTCCTATTTCAAATTATCAGTTTTTATTTTATTTTTAATTAATTTGTTGTTTATTAGTATCCGTTTGCAATGCATGTAGTTTACAATCATTTGGATAGAGGAATCATTCTTAGAAGTCACCTCCATGCAGCCTTCCCTGCCTGCTGTAGCTGGGCAAGGTTTCTTCTGGTCTGCAGAGCTGTGCGCTCCTCAGGACTTATCTGTTTTCGCCCAAGCCTGAGCTTTGTCAGTCATGATAATGTGAAGCCTCCTGACGTGCAAGAGATGTCACACTGTCACCTTTGTATTTTCACATTCCTTTGTCATACACACCATGTGATGTATTGAAATAATTCCATCACTTTTGTTTGTGAGCATGTTTGTCCATTTGCCTTATTTATTCACCTTTCACTTAAACAAGGAAATTGTCTAATTTGGGGGTTGGTGTATTTTCTTTCTCTCTCTTTTTTTTTTTGGTAAAAAGTGTCCTTTTTTTGAAAAAAGTATCAATATTTCTTTTTTTTCCAGTTATTTCCCTTTTTTAAATTAAGTTTATTGGTACATTTTAGATCTACATACTGATCATATTCATCATTGGGAATTTGTACCTGTGCATGTTATATCTTGATTCTTATTTTTTCCCATTCCCCTCTCCCCCTCCATTCAACCCCTCTTCCTCTCCTTAGCATCATTAATTTCAAAGCACAACTCAAAGCTGCATTTTTAAGAAATGCGGTTTCATTTTCATACTTCAAGCCTTGGCCATGTCGCTTCTGGTTACCCTTCTTTACTGCATACAGAAAAGTAGAGCCTTAAGATGAAACCCTCCCATCTCAGTAACTGCCGATCTTGGTTCACCTGTCCTTTCCACACTGAAGAATAAAATATTTCCTAGAGTCAGGAGGATGGAGTATACTGTATTGGACTGCCAATCAGTTTTATTCCCTATTATTGGATTAGTTGGTATTTTCAAAAATCTTCTTGGTGCAGTTTTCGTAATTCATATGTATCTAGGAATCTGCCATTTCTTCTAAATTCTCCAATTTATTAGCTTAAATATTTATTAGATTTTTTTTAACTTTTTGATTGTTAACCATGTCTGTTATTATTTCCCCCTTTTCATTTCGAATTGCATTAGTTTGGTTCTTTTCTCTCCTCTTTTGCGGGGGGACTGGCTAAAGCTTTGTCTATCTTATTTATTCCTTGAAAGAACCAACTCTTGTATTCATTGTCTCATTGTATTATTTTTGTCTCGATTTCATTGATTTCTGCTCTGGTCTTTTTAATTTCCTTCCTTGTGCTAGCTTTGTGTTTGCATTATTCTTGTTTTCTACAACTCTGAGATGCACTGTTAGTTTGTTTATTTAGGCTTGCTCTGTTTTTGTCATGTGGGCGTCGACAGCCATCAACTCCTCTTTCAGGACTGCTTTCCTTGTGTCCCATAAGTTCTGTTATGAATGAACATAGAAGATGCTATATTTGTACACAATGGAGTGCTACTCTGCCAAAAAAAGATAAACTGGAGTCACTTGTAGGAAAATGGATGCATCTTGAGACAGACCATAATGCTAAGTGAAGTAAATCAGGCACACAAGGTTAATTAGCAAATCATTTATCTTATTTGAGAAAACTAATTTATAAATAAAGAGTAAAATAAAATGATTGATACTAGATGGTAGGGAGATAAATTTTTCTCATGTGGAAAGAGGGATGGAAAGGTGAGGGGGAAAGGCATGACGATGTATTCTGTAAGTGTGCCAAATCCGCACAAGGAATGTAAACACCATGTATTGCAAACGCGTACTAATAAAAATAAATGAATGAACTTAGGCCACACTTATTTTTAAGAAACAATATATAGGATATTGTTACATAAAATTTAGTTTGTGCTGGTATTCTTGAAAATATTTTGCTGACATTGACCCATCTAATCCTCCAGATACATCCATGAGACAGATAACTTTATTAGATCAGTTTTACAAAGAACACATTCAGTGTCAGAGAGGTTGTATTTCTTGCCTCAGGTCACAAACCTGCTAAGAGGGAGAACCAGACCTGGACCTGGCGTAGCTGAGCTGTGGTTCTGATACCTTAATATGCCTGTAAACTCCTGCAAAAGATGGAATTTATGCATCCTCCTTGCACTGTCACTGGGGTTTATTATGTCAGCTTACTCTCTTCATTGTCCCTAAACTAGTACAGGGCATCCCGAGCACTCTCTGCCCTGCTCAGGCACACATGTTCATTTACACAGAAGTCTCCAGTCTTCTCTGTGACTCACTGAAATCAGAATGCCTTTACCCACTGAGATCTGAATGCCTTTCTTCACTGAAATCTGACTGTATTTCTCCAGAACCAGGCTGGGGGTTGAATGCAATTGAATCAGTGAGGTCCATGCTTAGGACAATAAATCACTAAATAACTGGCTGGCCTCAGCAAATCTTTCCAAAGAGAAGGCTTACCCCTCTACTCTGACTCTGTGTACCATGCCCACCCAACTTGCCACATGGAGATTCCTTTTTGGTTAATGTCTGGTTCCACTGGTTTGGTTAATGTTTGATTAATGTTTGGTTCCACTCAAATTTAAACCTCTCTTTCTTTGCCAATAGATGTCTTTCTCCTTTGGAGAATCCACATATCAGGTACATACCCTACCATTTTTAAACCAATATTCAGTTTGTATTAACAAGCAACAAGAACAAAAGTAAACATTTACTGAGAGTTCATCGTGTCAGAGCCAATTCCCCATGCAGAGATAACATGGATTTCACACTTGCTCCTTACTGATTTCCGAGCCACTCATTTATTGTCAGTCAATGTGTCTTTACACAGATAGACTCAAAAGGAGAAAATGCCTACAAGCAAGCCATTGACCTGTCATGTTATTACTGTAATCCTTTCTATACATAATCTCATTTAATCCTTTTACCTTCCAGGTAGCTCTATGACCTTTACTTTACTAATAAGGAGAAAAAGATAACTTACCCACTTGTCAAATGATATACGGCTACTGAGCTGTAGAGTCTAGATTTAGTCCCAGAAGTCTGTTTTGGAAGGACCAGTACTTCTGTGAGAAGGCACAGACTGAATTACTGTGCTGTTTGAGTCTGTACCAAAGTTCTGAAAACTGGACTGTAGCTAGACATTTGAGACTTTTCTTTACACTCTGAATGATGTTGATAGGTGTGTCTTTAACATTTGCGTAGCTTAACAGGGAGAGAAATATCCACTCTTTGGGCTATCTATGACTGAGGCTCTCTTTAGTCCTTTTCATTCACTCTCATAAGATCTGTCCCCAGCTCAGTCTCAGGGTTGGTGTTGATCCCTGTGTATAACTGACGCATGGTTTCCGCCTATGCTTATTGATGAAGAAGTCTGAGGCCAGTAAGATACCGCTGGTGCCAGTCATGCTGCTGGACTTCCATCTCTCAGTGTCACCATGCTGCCCAGGTATCAGGGGCTCTTTTCATTGGCCGTCAGAACCTCAGATTGACTCCCACATTGCTGCCACATCCAGCCTAGAAGACCCAGTGCAGGCTCCCAGGGCTTGCTTCCCATCTTATCCCACTGCAGTCAACAGCTTCTACTTTCTTTATTTAATTGTATCTATGTGTGTTTTCTCTCTCTGGTCCTTCAGAACTGCCTTATACTGTGGACCACAAATTATTCTTTCTTATTCATTGCTGCCTTTATTTCAAGTATTTTCTTTTCTTTCTTGATTTTTCTCCTTCTGTCTGTTCCTTTAAAGACATAGCTCCATTTTTCTAATATTTTCCTACATTAAAAAAATCTATAGAAATAATATGACAAGGCACTGTATTTACTTTCTTACTCTTAGCAGGGATACTAAGACACTGCTTGAAGAGAGAAATAAATCAGGTGAGAAATCCATTCTTTCAACTCTGGAATCACAGATATTCCTTACAACAGTTACTACACTAATTTTTGTAAAGACTTCAGTTCTACAGTGCTTAGTCATCCTTCTATTCATTAATGTTTAAAATTGTAATTAATAGTTAATTGATATAAATTAGAACATGTTATGATTCAGACTTTGAATTTTGAAACCACGTCTCTTTTGAAATATCTTGTTTCAGCTTCTCACAGCATGAGATCTCTTATAGAATAGGCTTTGCATGAAAATACTCATTTTCTAAAAATAACTTTGCTTCTCCAACTTGGATTGTGTTTCAGTCCCACTTTACACAGGCTCTGAAGGGCTGTCTCCCAGGAAGGTAACGAAGGCTAAGTTGTGTATCTCTGAAGTGCACAAACCCTGTCTAAAGTCCTGGGACGAATCCTATCAATATCTATACATAGCCTTGGTTTTTTCTAATATTAGGAAAACCAAACACATTCAACTTTATTTCTTTAAGATGTCAATTTCTTTTGTCTCTCATATCCTTTGAAATCTCTTCCTTTTGTGTCTAGTGTTATAATTATAGTAGAAAATTAGAGACCCATGTAGAAATTCACCTTCTGTTGAGGCTAGATTAAGTTGGGGCTACACAGACTGGAGTTTTAGGGGTGCACACAGTTTTCATCCAGTGATGCTGAGCCCTAGTGGCTGAGGCATGGTGCAGCAATGCTGCTGTCACCTACTCTGCCGACATCCCAGATGCCACCCTGTGGGGCGGCTCAAGACCAATGGCGTAATCAGCAATAGAGCATGCTGTGTCTGTTCAGCGGTGGACAAGTCTGATTTTAGTTTGAAATACACATAAACATGAACTTGGTAAGTGCTACACTGTAACCAGGTAATTTATTTGTCTGCAATGTGTGATTAGCACACAGGTACTTTTATGTCCAAAAACATGCAGCCCTCACATTTATAAATATAATATTCTTTTCCTTTTCAATGGGAAGGAATCCCAGGATACAGAATTTATTAGAAGTTATGTGTTTTTTAAAATAAAAACTTGTAACAGCACAAGCAACACACACATTCTCAACCTGGCTGTGTGTTCCAAGCAGCCCAGTGATTTGGATACTGTTGTACAGTACATGACACATTTTATCCTGAAATCATGTAGCAGTGCCAGGATAAATGACAAGGAAGTCACCACCAACTAAGGGAGGAACATTGTCCAAAGAAATTGCTGTGCCTCTGGTAACAAACCTACTAATGCTGGGGGTACTGACACACCCTCATAGTTTTAAAACTCAGGGAGGCTGAGGCAGAAGGATTTCAAGCTCAAGCCTAAACTGAGCAGTTTAACGACTTACTAACTCCCTGTCTCATATACATATGAGTGACTCAGTTGTAGCTCAATGTATAGGCCTTAGCAAGCCTTATTATTGATTAAAAAATCAACATGTTTATCTCTAAGCCAATATAAATAACAAAACATGTATCAGGTAAAGTGTTAATAAAATTCTCTATCTATCTTTCTAAATTTTGAAATCTGTATGGAGAAAAACCTTTGAATCACTTTTTGCTTTTTCAGTAAATATGATTTCTCCTTTTTTTGTTTTTTTTTACCCTTTATTTACTTATGTATTTAGTAGAAATATTTGGTTTCAGGACTCACAAACCAGATTTTGCTCATTGAAATATAGATAGGATGGTAAAGTAGGCTTTATATTTTGATATCTAAATTCTAGAATTTGAGACATTTTATGATTCCTATGGAACATGGAGCCTTCTTATGACAAGAATATTATAAACAAAAAAAGAAAGATCATCAGTGTATTAGAATTATTGGAGTAGTTGCGGGAATTTAAGAAGCATTTTTGTTATTTTATTTTGAGACAGGGTTTTGCTATGTAGTTGAGGCTGGCCTCAAACTCCCAGTGTTTCTCCTGGCTCAGCCTCCTGAGTTCTGGGATTAGAGGTGTGCACTCCCACACCTGGCAAGAAGCTGTTATTTAGAAATTGATACATCTTTACAAAACACTTGCTCCATGTCCCACCTGTCCTGATATATTATCTGATGTTAAATACCTGATGGGTACCCTATGGACACCAACTGCAATTTTCTTAGTCAAATGTGTTTTGTGATATGGAGCCATGATTTATAGGAACAATGTTCACAAGAATAATCAAAACTTCATTCAATAGATTTATGAAAGCACAAGAAAATTTTTATGGCAATATAAGTGAAACTATTTTATAGGAAAAGCAACTAAAATATTATAATATGCCTTTTACTGATGAAATTATTTTAAAGAGATTATTTCTGCTTAAATTAGATTAAGATCCATATGGATATTTTTTCTTGATATTTGCTATGACCCAGTAATGCATAAACTTCTTCCAGGATTAGTGTAATTCTTTGGCCACCTAATATTTTCAGAAACAACAAAGGTGTTTTATTGTGCAGAAAGAGTTGTTTTTCATAGATGTTCACAAGTTTTCAAAATACAACTTTACATAGATTTCAAGGAGCAAAAAGTGCCAAAAAATATCCCTCTTGAGTTATGCCATTCTGGAGACGAAGCTTCGGCAAAATATGAAGGAATTGTAAGGAGCTGATATCACTGCCAAGAGTGGAAGTAGCCATGGCCATGCTTAGAGTCAAGGCTTCCAGCTGGGTGTGCAGTGCACATCTGCAGTGTTAGGGACTCGGGAGAATGAAGCAGGAGGATTCCGAGTTTAAGGCCAGCCAGGTCAGTGCAGCAAGATCCAGTCTTTAAAAGAAATAAAACAAAATTAAAAAGCCAAGAATATGAGGTTCTTTGTAGCGTACAATTAACTTTTAAGAAGCAACTTTGGAATGAAGAAAATGTAGCCCAAATGTGGTTTATTTCAGCTCACTGAACCATTCTATATACGATTCCCCAAATTAGAAACAACTTATCTTAATGTTAATGCTTTCGCACATTTAATTGTATTATTTCACATTAGCCCCATTTTCTCATAATAATGTGCCTAGCTAAAACAGCAACAACAACAAAAACAGAAACAGTACTTTTTACCAACCAAGCACATGTCATGCCTTTTGGCTGTATCTTCAAAACAAAATAACAAGTATATTTTTTAACGCTAGTAATTTATTAACTTAAAGTTGAAACAGTCATTGTAATTATTACCATTAATTGCTCATTTAGATGAATTTTATACTGTTAGTTTTTAATACATAAAATGAGAAAAATGTTTTTTAAAGCTATAAACACACAGCATTTCCCCTTCCAATAATTCTTAAGGGATCTATTTTATGTTCACAGTTGCTAGTCCACATTTTTTTTATTATCCTATTCTTAGTTTTCACATGTTTAACAAAAGGAGCCTCAATTATACGTTGAAAGTAAGTATAAATCTATTTTTGCTAGTGTACCAGGTGCTAATGAAGTAACTGTCTAAAAGATACCCATCTTGGTTTTCTTCTATTTAGTTTACTTTTTTATTTGTAAGGTCTTATTTTATTTATAATATTCTTCAGTTTTTTCTATTCCCTGCAATGTTAAGGCTTTGTCAATAATATTTTTGTTTAAAGAGTGGTCTTGTATAGCACTGTTTGTTTCACCGTGTTATTGTGACACTAGTAGCATATTTTCTACAAATTTTAAAATAATAGGTTATAAGCAGTTGATATTTTTCACAGAATGATCTAAGGAATAAGTCTTCAAAATGAAAGGATAGAATATTTTTACTATGGTAATTTTAAGGAGATTTGATATATGGCATAAGGGATTTCGAGTTATTCTTCCACATTCATTTTGACTTAAATAAGATCTATGAGTATTGGTGTGTGCAGAATGAAAGACAGTGGATTATCTGTTGATTAAAAAGCAGCACTATCTTATTTTCATACGATCAAAGTTGCATAATTGCATACTTTTACAATAGAAGCTAGAGAGCTTTGTTATTCTTTCTTCACAATTAACTATGAATTTCAGTTACTACTTTTTGGAACAAACACTTTATTTTTCAATGTTATATATAAGGGACTTGGATTTTAGAGGAGTGCAGACATTAGAGAAAAACGAAACAAAGAACACAATCACTGTATTCCATGTCTTAGAAGAAGTGTTGGGTGTTACATAAAAATACATCAAAAGCCTGAATATTGTCGTTATAAATGATTCAGATTGAAAAGGTAAAACAATGGCTAATAAATGCATAAAATCATGATCACCCTGAGCAACAATGAGGAAAATGCAGTAAAAAGCAACTGGATTAGAAATAAATGAAAATGACTAATAAGGTAGCCAAGATTGATTAAGCAAAAGAAAGCTGCTCTTGGAAACGTTGTAGAAGGATACATAAAACGATGCAGAATTTAGAAGGAGATCAGCAAGATGTAAAGGGAACATGTCACAGAATTGAGAAATTTCACTCACTTTTGTTTGCTTTTACCACCCTGGAATGGTTTCAGATTCCATTCCAGGGACTAAGTAACGCTGTTCTGTGCCCAAAGCCCTAAGCCTTTCTGGGCTGTGGCCTTTCTTTCCTCTGTGACCTGCCACTCAGGTCTCTGTAAACATCGGCCTCCTGATGTTCCTCGCACGCAGCAGGTGGTGCTGCAGGTGAAGGACGTGTAAGGGACGCTCCTCCCACGACGCCCCAGTTTCGCTTGCTCTTCACCTTTTCTGGCCCTGGCTGAAGCCTTGCTGTCTGGGCCAAGCTGGCCCTGGCTGCCACACCTGGCTCTGTGTGCGTCTCCCATCCTCTTCCTCTCCGGAAGGCAGTGTTCTGTTTCTTTGTTTCAATGATTTAATCTATGGTCGGTGCCTCAGGAACCTTTCAGGCGCAGATTTGTCTTACCTCAGAACTGCTTAGTTGTAGGGAAGATCTGGAGACGTTCTGAACGATCATCAGTGTAAGCTATCTTTAAGTTCACTCTAGAAAACATTATGCAAAATTTAGCTCAATGTGGAAGAGTTTTACATTCCCACATACCAGGGACAGGTGAGTAATGGCAGAAGCGAGTTTTAGGGTTCAAGGATAGGGCCTCCCTCTATGCAGCAGGGAAGACTCTGCCCCTAAGCTATGATCCCAGGGAAGCCTTCAGAACCTGTTTAAATTAACAGTGATCTCTACTTTTGGGGAGGGAACTGGAGCAGAAAGGAATTAAACGTGAAGAAAACATTGCACTTTGGGTTTTTTAAACACGATTTTAATAATGAGTGATATATTTTTAAATTCTTTTATTGGTACATTTTAGGTATACAATACATTTACATTTATCATTGGGTGCTTGTCCCTGTACATGATGTATCTTAGCTCTTAGTTTTTCCCCATTACCTGTGCCCATTCACTCCCCTCACCCTTCCCTATTTACATAGACTTCGTTTCCATTATTTTTCTTTTCTCATAATTTTTCCTTTCCCTTCTTACCTTTCCTCTTCCCCTCCCACCACCCCTACCCCTTTGGAACTTTTCCTATTTCAAAATATCAATTATTTGTTTTAATCATTTTAAACCTTATTTACACTTTCAGTTTCTCACAGTAGAGAAACTATTCGGTATTTACACACGTGTGTCCTATTTATTTCACTTAAGAGTATGGCCTCAATAATCATCCATTTAGCTATAAATGTCTCCAGTTTCTTGTTCTTTGTGGCTGAGTAGTACTCCATTTTATAAAATACCCCTCATCTTCTTTATCCAGTTTCCAGTTGATGGGCACTTGGGCTCTTTCCAAGCTTTAGCTATTACAAACTGTGCTGCTATAAACATGGGTGCACATATATCTCTGTGGAATGATTCTTATAATTCTTTGGGG